>LLCB01000129.1:0-151949 GCA_001414345.1 Hymenoscyphus infarciens
GAGGAGGGGGGAGGAGGGGGGGGCTAGGAAGCGTTTTTCTTATGCTTTGAGTCCGAGTCAGAGATCGTCCACGATGGGTGAGCGATCGATGTGTCAGGCACTTCAGCGGAGTGAAAAATCGCCCATGCGTCGGTCTCGGATATGTGATTGTGTGGTCTTCGTGATGATGCTGCACCGACAATGCCAATGCGTGAAACTCGCAGAAACGGGAACTGCAGGCGTGTTTTTTTTTTCTTCTTCTCTTTGCAGTTTTGGTTTGTTTTTGGGCAACTCGTCGTTCTGAAAAGGGCAGAGTTGAGATTTCAACGACCGGGACCGGATATACCAAAGTTTTGCAGGTCTTGAATGGGTTTGTGAGGTTGTCGAGAGGTCAATTGATAGTGACAGACGACGTGTAGGGAGGGTGCTTGTTAAGTCGAGGGAGGGAGGGAGGTCAAAGGGTACGTAGTCTGGCAGCTATCAACGTTCTGACCACCGTTCCGACGGGACCCAGCAATCAGCCAGCTCCTCGACCTAGCAAGGGTCCCAAGGACCTGGCAGCGTTGCGGCGAGCGGTTCTCGCGTGTTGAGGGAAGCTCTTCCGGCGCGGCCTTTTTTTTTTTTTGCTCTCTTTTCTTTCACGGGCAGGCGTGGTGGTGTGGCAGGGCTGGTCGGACAGGGCCGTGAGATTGCTTGGACCTCCGGGATGTGATGGGGGAAGGGGGAAGGGGGAAGGGGTCGGGGGTCGAGGGAGAGATTCAAGGGCAAGGTCTGTTGTCCGTGGAGCGTGGAAAATAACGCAAGGGCATATGCCGAATTGAGGAAGGGAAGGGCACGTCAATTGAGGAATTGAGGAATTGAGGGATTGACGTGGGTTGGGGCTGAAGGATATTAGAGGTTGTCGTTGCCTTTCTCGTGGGTGTCGTTTATGGTGGTGGTTGGTGGTGGTTGGTGAGGAACGAGGGTAGAGGGTAGTGGGTAGGTAGTGGGTAGTGAGGGAAGGAGAGGTGGTGGTGTTGTTGTTTTGATTTTAGTAGATGGGGGGAGGATAAACAAAAGAGAGGCGGTGGTGACGGGAGTTGAGGATTGAGAATCGATCAAAAGTGTGGAAGTTGATGTCAGTTGTAGTGAGCAAAGAGGAAGGAGGCAAAGGGAAGCAAAGGGAAGCAAAGCAAGGAGACAGACACAGACACCCGACAGACACACGAGCAATTGGAAATGGAAGGTTTACAGCATGGACGGAGAATTCTCAGGTTTGATACAAAAAGACAGGGCAGGAGCTGCTGTCCCTTTTGGGCCAAGCCAAGAGCAAGAGGCGGCAGGAAAGGTTCTGCAGTTGCAGCTGAGGTGCATTTGGTGGGTGTGACGGTGTTTAGCTGCCAAACCCGCCGTGGCACTGGAAAGAAACTAAGGTACCGGGGGGTATTGAGGGCGGGGGTATTGTGGGCCAATTGCCCTGCGAATGGAAGGCTGGGGAGCTGGAAGGCACGAGCGACCTCAAAGTGCGGGAAACTGGGAGGGGAGGGGAAGGGGGTGCGGAAGAGAGATCCAGTGGATTTCCCCAGAGATCAGCCATCTCAACTGCCCGGCCAAGTAAAAGTGAAAGTGGCCTCTTCCCTTCTCGCCTTCAGACCAACTTCCTCCTATCCCGTCAACCTCCAACAAACGACGATGACGGCGATGATGCTGATGACCCTGATGATGTGCAGAAAGGGGGGAATCTGACAGTGTTGGAGCCACCTTTCTCTCTATCTGAAGGGACTTTTCCTTGCGCATATTCCCAGAATGAACAAGAGGATAAAAATATACCCCAAACCAGGAACCGGTACAAATACGGAAATAGTCTTGTGCAGTTTACTGGTACTTAGTAACAGTATAATGTGCGCGTATTCGTTAATACTACTACTACCACTCCGCGCTCATTGTGGGCTGCTATGCACTTGCACTGCGCAAAAGGAGAACAGGAACTCCTGGCAATTTTATCTCTGCCCATGGCTCGTCAGAATGCGATAGTACCATCATGCCTTTCTCCTCGGTTTGCGTATTCTATGCCTTCCATCACCCTGATTGAAGGAAGGCCTTTCTTCACGAGACATAATACCGACACATTGCAGCGGTGATATCGACGAACAAGTGCTATTCCCGAGGCCGCTCGTTACACCATCAACACCACAACAACTTTTACATGCCACACCTTGAACGACCTGCCCTTTTCCAGAGAGATATCAGTGGTTACTGGTTACTGGTTACTGGTTACTGGTTACTGGTTGCTGGTCACCACTGATATCTCTCCGGGATGAGGAGGTGTGTGAATCCTTCCTCGAAATGCCCCTATTCGAGGAACAATTCCATACTCCAATACCGGTAGACGAAGCGTCAACATCGCCGATTCAACCATTCTCCCATACAACCACCGCACGCCTCATCTCTTTTCCACTCTACCCGCCCTTCCTCTCCCCATCTTCTCCTCCTCTCCGCACACGACGCGTTGCGGTGCTGCCAAATACCAAGTTATGCGATGCAGTACAAACCAGATCTCGCCATGCGATGCTTCGTTGTCGTTGTCCGCAACGTATGGCAGCAGATCCGGATGGTTCCCGAGTCCTCCAACGTCCAACGTCCAACCCCCCCCCCTCGTCTGCTTCAATTTCGATGGCATCGGCCTAATCTATCGTGAGTGCCATGATAGGCACGGCATGGCAATCATGCTATTAACAACGTCTTGAAGGGGATCTTATCCCACGTCGTGCCTGTTAAACAGGCGTTTCCTCGACCAACGGGAGGTGATGGTTCTGTCGATCCAAACCACTTTCAGAGATTATTGATGGCATGCAACTCTGGTACCTTTTTCCCCCGCCGCTCAAAATGGTTCTTGGTCGCATTCATGCTTACCTTCTGCAGCGGGATCTTTACTCGATTCTGCAACCTCTTGTTGTCAAGTCCATGACACTTTCCCTCCGCAAGTCGGCGTCGCCATTGTCGCCTTGGGTATCAATGAACCCATCACGACAGACAAACATCACATGAAGGACGCGGGATGCTTTATTTTCTGTGCTCCTCCTCGCTCTTTTGCTGCAAATTGGAGCTGCATATCGGGTGTGTCCTCGAGAAGCTGTGGTATTGAACTTCAAATGTACCTTTGTATACTCCGTACCTCTTGCGTGGGGTAAGGTCTCTCTCTCTCTCTCTCTCTTTTCTTTGGACCGACTCCAAACTTCCAGCAGTCAAGGATCTCGAGAAAGAACCCTGTTATATGCATGGAGGCTTGCAAGGCCGGCCTGCAAGTCCCGCTGGACCTGCGCACTATCCCGGAACTTTTCTTGGGCCACAGATGGCCCGTCTTGTCCCGTCCTGCCCCCCGGGCTTCTGGACAAGCTCTGAATCCTTCTTCCAGCGGTCCATCCGACCTCGCCTGTTGATCCCACCCAGCAAGACCAGAAAAAGACTTTCAGAAAATCCTCACGATCTTCCGCCTGGCAAGCTTCTTCCTTCCCACGGCCCACGGGTCTGGCTTAAAACAACCTGCAGCTGCAGACGCGATGCAGCGCGATAAAGAATCTCAATGAGCTCCAAACCAGCGACCCAGAAACAAGGCTCGATCCATCGTATTGATTCGCATATTCTTACGTACGGAAAAGACAGCTCTTTTTCGTGCTTGCGACATTTTCAATCCACAACCAACAGCGAGTGAAGAGCTGAGGCTGCAGCAACTTTGTGTGAAGCACAACTCCGAGTCCATTTCGAGTTTCAACACGTGCATCTTGCATCTTCGAGGCACACGCCAATGTGCCAAAGAAGTGCATATGCAATAATGGTTTATGCATACTGACAGCGGCAGGTGGTGGTGCATTGAAAAACGTCCAAATCCGTGCATTTCAGTTGCCTTCGCTTAGATGGAAAAAAAGAAATGCAACCTCGATCGCTCCAATCAGAATTAATTCAGGCTATTATTCAGGGCCTGTCCCGTGATTATTGAGGTTCCTCATGTCAATTCCACAGCTAGCCTGTACTTCTCGGCATTAATGAAATTAAAGACTCGGGACTCTGGCTGGAGAAATCACAAAGCAGGCCATCAATCCTTTCACCCAAACGGCGATCTTCGTCGATAACGGGCACTGATCAGCATGACTATTACTTTTTCCAATCCCAAATAATAAGTTTCAGGATCCCGAATACAGACAAGATCGCTAATCGTCAGATATCTGCTCAATTAGCTAAGGAAGTATGACCGAGTGGTCAACCCGCCCGCCTCTCTCCCCGCACGCTGAACCCGGTTGCGATAACTACATTTCTATCAATTCAACCATGCAACCAACAATTGGTTCGTCAACATGCAGTCAACAATCACCATTCATGCACCAAGACGGAAATGACGTTTTGGACTGCACTGGCGATTAGAAATGGTATGTCGCGTCCGAGTATGTCAACAACACCTACGAGTGCATCAATTGTCAAAACACCCGCCTGCAGTTCATCACACCATTCCAATGGACATGAGCTCTGGGTCTCACAAGAACATGTGACTGAAGACCATTGGAGAAAATCCGGTAATCTCATGTACTTCATGTACCTCATGTACGCACTGTACAGAACAACTGTTTTGACCGCATCTGTGTTGTTGTCTCTGCATCCTGAACGGTTCGTGCCCAAAATCCTACGATATCACAATCCCGCGTTTTTGATATCAAATGTTTCATATCTCTACCCCATTTTCTCCACTCATGACTCTCCACCTGGAGTTTGACCGCTCTCTGGCCTCTCCCTCATCCCATTCATGAAATAAAGTTTGGAACCTCAAAGTCCCTGATCATCGTCCTCAACGACCAGATCCACATTTCCTTGGCCTTTTTCAGAACAGACCAACCCAACAACCGCGTTGGGCTCACGTCCATCACGTCCATCCAGGTACTGTACGTACTGTACGTACGGAACCACTTTTCATAGTTCGCAGCTTGCATGCAAGTAAACATTCAGATGAAAAAAGTGAGGGAGAGGAGGCTTTTCCTGCGATGTATCGGGTGGGGAGGTGGGTCATAGATGGCCAGCCCACTTCAGAAGGATTAGTTATTTACCCAATTGGGTGATTTCACTCACTCGGATTTCACTCTTTCTTTTTTTGTTCCTCTGCTTCTGCGTCCTGCGTCTGCGTCTGCCCTCTGTTTTTTTTTTTCACGTGTGCGTTGGATTGCATTTTGCATGGACCTCCAAGCGGAACGAGTGCTTGATCCCCCCCCGCCTTTGCCTGTTCGCCAGGCCGCGCTTCCGCCATGGATGGCGTTTGCGGGTCGGCTGTTGCTTCTTTTTAACAATAACACACCACCAACCTAACCTAACCTAACCATCGTGGCGAGTGTGTACTGTATGTACATGTACGCACGGAGGTGCCTTTTTGAAAGGTGTGGATGATTTCTCTGGGAAAGTATGATGGGGATGGTGATGATGATGATGATGATGATGATGCTGATGATGGGAAAGGTGTGTTTCGATGGGAAAGGTGTGTTTCGATGGGCATGGACTTTTTGTTGTGGGGAAATAAATAGGGTTTGGTATGGTATGGTTTGGTTTTTTTGGGTTACGTGGCTTTGGCTTTTTGGCTTTTTGGTTTTGCGTTTTGTGTTTGTGTTTGTGTTTGTGTGGTGAGGAGGTGTGGTGAGGAGGTGTGTGTGTATATGAGGGGAGATATACATATACGTGGGATTGGAAAATGAGGGGTACTGGTACTGGTACTGGTACTGGTACTGGTACTGGTACTGGTACGCGGGAGGGGAAGCGATGGAGGAGGGGAGGTGTGGGGTTGATTGTATTGTCTCTTCTTCTCTCTCTTTTTGGTTTAGGATCTCGATGTATGCGGGATTTCTGATGGTACTTACTGTATGGTAGGGTAGGGTAGGGTAGAGTATGGTATGGTATGGTATGGTATGGTATGGTATGGTATGTTTTTCCCCCCCCCTTCCTCCTTAATCTATGCATAGAAAGCTTCTAGACTCTCATCTCCCAGAATCAATACATCTAATTAAATGAAGCAGGTGTGATTCTTTTTTCATTGGGTTGATGTATGGCGGCGCTTTGCGTTTGATTTTCCCGTTTTATCAGAGGGTATGCGGGTAACGTCTCTAGTACCACAAGACTGGTTTGTTTGTGTCCTCGATGACCTACCGTGCCGTACCCTACCGTACCGTACCGTGGTTGTGGTTGTGGTTGTGGTTGTGGGAGAGTTCGCGCTTGTTTGGAGATGTCTCAGCCCTTTTTAGGGCCTGGTGCTGGATGATGATGATGATGATGAAATTATGGCGGGCGACTGGTGAGGGGGGCGGGGGAGGGGTGTTGATGGTTTGGTATAGTATGGTATGCTATGGTATGCTATGCTATGCTATGGTATGCTACCAGTAGGAGGGAGATCTCTCAAGATGGTAAGTGTAAGGAAGTACCTATAGCACTCACGTACATCTACTCACGGGACGGGACGGTGTGGAAATGGGGGAAAGGATTATTCGAGGTAAACAATAGAGCTGGTGTTGTGGATATACAGTACTAGTATGTTATGGCGAGAGAAAAGTTACCAAGTGGGAAAAATTAATTCTTTCCGCGTCTTCATTTTTTCTTCTTCTTGGATGTTCGGTATGTGTGCTAGAGTGGTTGGTTAAGCTTCTCTCTCTCTCTCTCTCTCTCTCTTCCTTAGATCTAGGAATAGATCTGGGAATAGATCTGGGAATAGATAAGATCTTGGGATAGATAATATACAGCGGTATTAATACAGTCGTCTAACCTTATCTTGTTTCTTTTTTCTGTCATTTCTAAATTTATAATTTTTCTTGGGTATAAGTAGCTTTTTGCTATGTTTTGCTAGTACTAGGCGTCGATATTTCTACTAGGTCGAGTTTTGTGCCAGACTTGACATCAACGAGTCTGGCCGCCGACAAATTGGGGAGCAGTGTCACTTTCTTAGCACGTTTAGGTGATGTTAATTTCTGATTCGGTGATTTGCTATATTCCGTGACAGTTAGTTGTTAGTGTCTCGATATGTGGGATCCAGGCGTTTTTTTAAAGGAGGGACGAGTCGTTTTGTCATCGATTAGCGATGATC
Organism: Hymenoscyphus infarciens; assembly: GCA_001414345.1. Lineage (NCBI taxonomy): Eukaryota > Fungi > Ascomycota > Leotiomycetes > Helotiales > Helotiaceae > Hymenoscyphus > Hymenoscyphus infarciens. The sequence continues at coordinate 7,064 of LLCB01000129.1, forward strand.
TCGTGGCTCGAGCTATTGGCACCTAGAAGTTTCATGCGGGGGCGATGTATACATACATAGCTCCCGAATCATGTCTAGTGAGTCAGTCTAGGAGAATAATTGTCTTTGGGAATTTACTATAGGCGGGTGGACGCAGTTGGAATCTCAGCAATGCACCATAGATCGCTTAGTGGAATTTGTGGATGGATCTAATGTGCACGTTTGACGGGTGATAGGTGATCTTCATAACGGCACCGCTTTAGACGTGTTCTAGTGATGCATGCTCTAGGGCATTTTTTTGTTGTTGTTTTGTTGTTTTGGGAATTCCTCGGTTCCATTATCTCTTTGGCATACACATGTGCTCATGCAGCATCTGATGCCTGCCTGACAGAAGATCTTCACACGGCAGTTTTTCTTTTGTTTCCAAGCTGCCAGCCCAATTCTATATTCCGCGTCTCCTATAACCCTCCTCTACGGGGACGGAAGGCTTGTCGAATTTATGTACCGTCTAGTGCCTACGACTGCGAGACTTCTCTAGCTCTGAAGAAAAAGCGCAAAAAGATACCGAAAATTTAAAGAGGTCTATCAGCGATTAATCCACCACTCAATCGACGTATCTAGATTGTTTAATTGTGGTTGTGGCTTTATCGAGGGTTTGCGACGGTATCTTATGTACTAAAATCCGACAATCCATCCGTCCCCGTAGAGGAGGCCAACCACAAACAACTCAAAACAATCACCGTGTAAGTTTCGATCAAACCATACGGACCTGGTGCGAAGCTATTCACCCCTCCGAGCTCTCGGGTTTTTCTTTGGACTCCGTTCAGAGTGCTTGTCCCGTACCCTGGGCTGTTCTGATTCTAGTTTCAGCGCGTGAGGGGTCGGTGGAGGGAGGGGTCAAAACGTGTCTGTCTCCCTTGTCAAACGTCTGGGCTTGGTGTGGAAATGGAGGGGTCTTTTTGGTGTCCGTGCGAGAGAGGAAGAGGGGAGCCAATTGGCGAGGTTGAGTGGAGAGGATTTGGTGGTGATTGAATTGAGCTGATCGATTGATGGGCCTCCTCAAGCAAGGCTTCTCCCTGTGCGAGTCAAAAGGCTGTTCTATCAAGTAAATATACTTTAACAAATTAGGTTGGTGACGTCGGAACGTGGAAAATCATCATGCTTCTAGAAACAACACCAAACTTGGGTGAAGTAAGAATCTTTCCAGATGATGTGAGATGTGCGGGTTCCGGTCTGATCACCACGGATTCTTGCTGTATCCGAAGGGGGTTGACATGCTTCTTCTGTCCGGTCCAAAGACCACGAGAGGTTTAGTGCGGGGAAACTTTCTTCCTCTTCCGGATTCCCCCCCACGGCAGATTCAAGTGTTCCCACTTCATCATCCTTCGAGCCTTCCTCCTTCTTTCACCACCTGCACCCATGGATATGGGTAATTTCATTTTTCGCACGTGCTCTTCAGCTGAAAGCTCGGATATGAAGGTAATTAGCAATCGATAAGCACCATCAAAGCTCAATTAATCCTTCGAGCTTCTCAATCGATAATTGATAAGAACAATATCCCAGCCAGCTTCCCTCTCAATGCGAAAAGGCACAGTCACCTGTTCAAATTGGTACCGAGCGCATGGATGCGGCGTATGCTGACTGTGGCGCTGGCTTGACGGAAGCCCTTCCGACGGGAACAACCCGCTTTTTATTTATTTCTATGATTCTATCTTATGAAGCTTCTGTAATGGGATTTATGCGTTGTTCTAGGCTCCACTTGAGAATGAAGCTGGTGGAAGTGATGAGTCTCTTTGGATTGAGTTTGTTGTCTGCATGAGGGCGGAGATGGGGTGGATTTTTCGTACGTATTTTCCGTACGGGGAGGAGCGGGTTGTGGTACGCGGTTTTGTTTTTGTTACATTTATTTTCGGCCGTCATATTTGTGCTTTATTTACGCGTTGGGTTTCTATTTCGAGATGGACTCTTGCTTCGAATAAAGATGTCAAGTTCGTTTAGGTAACGGACGTTGAGTATGTCTGATTCTTGCCCAGCCTGGAGTCCTGCCCAAAGCGAATGTCCGTACTTTATTTCTCTTTTTTTTTTTTCACTTTCTTTCTTTTTCTGTGCAGAGTTCTTCTCCGCTGGCTCTCGAAGGGTTGCATGCCCAGAAGGAAAACCAAATGCTTCCCATGTGCGTGGTCGCGATGTTGGTGTTGGTGGCGCCTAATTTATGCCACGCCGTAATATGATAGGTGGAGGATTCTCACAATATGAGAAAGTACGAAGTCTCACCCGGTCGGCACTCCCGTTTTCTTCTTTTTTTTCTTGTTTGGTGGTAACGCGGTTTATAACGGCTCATCTGCGGGTTCGATCACGATTTCATGGAAACGTTGTTTTTTGTCAAGGTTGGTGGTTCGTGGTGGGTGGTACCGTGGTGAGGATTCTTGAGATGCCATGAATGCCACGATGGCTTCTGGCTTTCCAAGCATTCGGGTCTAGATCGATCAAGTGATTCCAACAGCTTGTTGAGTTGTAACCAACAGCTGATCGTATGGGATCCTGCTATTCTGAGAGTTCACGATGTGTGTACCGACATTTCGGGTAAGAATCGAGTGGTATGAGTTTTGTGTATTACTCTCCAGATTTTTTTTTTAGTTACTTCGTCCCAGGCGAATCAGTCCATAGCGGGACCCAGCAAAGCAGGGTTTAATTAGGAGGCCCCGTTATAGACTGTTACGCCTGGGACTAAGTAAGTGGCATCGCACTATAATCATGCTATTTTAACTTTCACCGCTTATAACAATAAAAGATAAGGTGATTAATTAGTAATCTAATCTGATATATAGTTACTATACTTTTACACTGAATCTCGTTTATAAGTCTATTAGTAAAGTAGATGTTTTTTCTTTTATTTACTTTTTACTTTGCTTATATATTCTCTCTAGTACTTGAGATTATATTAAGATTTTGTTTCTATTATTCCATAAAAAAATTCTAGGAGTTGAAGATCTAGGAAATAGTGTAGCTAGGGGACGAAATCTTAAATAACTCTAGAAGTACTTTGTCCTAGGCGAAATAAACGTTATTCTTATAGGGCAATCGCCACTTTTCCGATGCTTTATGCTATCTAAACACCCCTGGAAATTTTATAAAGTGACCTCTCTTGTTTAACGTTTATTTCGTCCTAGGCGTAACAGAGGTTATCCAAATGAGGCAATTGCCATATTTCCGTAGCTTTATACTACTAAAAAACCCCTGAAAAGTCTGTAAAGTGACCCTCCCGGAATAACTTTCGTTTCGCCTAGGACGAAGTATTTCGCCAGAGACGAAGTAATAAACAAGCTTTCTTTTTAGCAAAGTCAACTCGTTTTTTAAATTTTATATAGTTCTTTCTTTAGAGCGCTAAAACGTGGCTCTATTAAAAACATCTTTAAGAGAAACAAAGAGCAAGTCCTAGAGTTTTTTTTTAAAAAAAAAAAAAAGATACTTATAGTACTAAAGTGGTGCTAGTTGCTAAATTAAACCCGCTCGGAAACCGCCGGAGAGTAACGCACGAAACACTTACATAGCTTAACGGATACGAATTCTATTACCTAGCCGAAATGTGATGAAAACTCCACAGCGTAGTATTCTCAGCATCCGGCCGACCTGGACCGAAAGGTCGGGCTCGGTGGGAATCAAGTCTTGCCATTGAATGCCGGCCGCGAGAGAAAGAAAGCAAGCTTATGCGCTTTGGAAACTTTACTTAATGGTTACTAATATATCAGGTCCATAAGATGAACTTACCTTCTAAATTATGATGAGAGCGAGACGCTGAATTGGTTCCTAGTTTTCTATAAATATAAAGTTATACCAACGTAGTCCAACCTTACCAACAGCGCATTTTGTTTTTATCTGGACTCTTCTTGAATCTTGATTTCACTACCTCGCCCCAGGCGAAAATATCACGGCAGAAGCGAAAGAGCCCCCTATGAAAATCGGCGGAAACTCCTGGTAGCACACAAAATCTGCAGTAATAGTTATGCCTGGGACGAAGTAAAAATAAATTGAGGGTCTTGATTGCCCGCAATACCACGCATTGAAGCAAGGAGGGACTCGGGAATCGGAGTGACAGAAGCCAACAGAAGACAACTTGATGAATCATACCAACTTTGCCACGTCGTATTTCACTTAAACTCATTTCTCGGCTTCGGAGAACGCGGTTGGCGTTTAACTTGAAACTCGTGAAAATGCCACGAGATGTCCCGGGGATCTGCTTTGCCCATGGCCAACTGTTTCCAACAAATTTATACTTCATCAATGTACGGCGAGAGCCGGTACGGCTGATGAAGGGACGAACTTTAACTCTGGAGATACGATGAACTTTCCCAAGCTGTTGGATCGTCCTTGGACGTTGATTTATGACCGAAATCTATTTCAAACTTCTCTTATACTATCCCCCCCCCTAAATAAAATGTAAACGCACGGCCGCTGTGCTATACTAAAGGTCTGTGCACTCTACATTTTATTTAGGGGGGGGATAGTATCACATTTTTCATTTACAATGCCGAGCTATTCTTGAGCACACCGGAAATAGATCTCCACAACAAGCGTCAAGTGAAACTCTCTCAAATGCCACGAGGTATGCAACCTCTCGGGACTTTAGAAGCCAACAGAAGAGACCAACACCGACACCAACAAAGCTAAGGTGGGGTCATAAAAAAGCCCCTTTCCATGTAAAATGACAACGCCAGTAGTAAGAGGATACCAGAGAGCCGGGTTAAGTGATTCCAACAAGGTCTGCGGTGATTTCCGAGGTGAAGCTGGTAGGTACTCAAGTACCCGTAAGTAGTAGGTACAACGGATCGGTAACAAGGACGGGGTATCTCTAGACGAGACAAGCCCATGGCAGCACGTATTTTTAAACGAAATGTAAGTTAATACTGTAGGAAATATGTAAAACATTATTGAAAGGCTCATTTTGAAAGCCTTGTAGCTTTTTACTTCCCCCTAGGCTTCGCTTGTATCTAAACGTGTAAACCAATTTACTCGTTTGAAAAGATGAGTCTGCTTACAATCTTGTGCCTATATACGATTGAAAATTTGTATTTTGTCTGTTTATCAAGGTTTCTTCTAGGAGAAAGAAAAGAAACCACTTCGACGACTTATCAAACGACTGAGCTTATAACAAAAACTTTCTGCGAAATATAAAATCGGAACCCGACACGTTTTTCTTGATTTCTCATTTCAATTGGTCCAAATCTTTATTTTTATGTAACATTATTACCCCTTTATAGACTTAGGCACTGAAACTATCGATAAAATATCCAAGGGGGGGGGGGGTCTTTAACGATTATTATATCAAGTAAGACTTAGCTAATCTTATATCAAATATATATATAAATCATCGATCTATAGCACTATATCGAGTTATATAATCGCTAAATAGTAAATCCGTGTCAACAGCTATTATACTTTAGAGGCTTAACTTTTAGTAAAGTTATATGTAGTTTTATTAGTAAAGTACTCTAATTAAGTAAGTACTTACTTCTTTAGAAGTTACTAAACAGACATAGTTTTTTATATTAGAGAAGAATAACTTACGGAAAAAGGAGTATATCATTTCATATAAGAAAGATTTACTCTATAGAGCCACTAGCTTAAAAGAGCCGATATATAATAAGAATCGTCTCTTTTTTACTAACAATATATCACACTAATCGTATCAGTCAAAAGAAGTATCGATTTATATCGAGAGCCGATTATTGATGAAAATGCGGTATCTTTGAACCGACTTTCTCCTATTCAAAGGAGACTCCGGGTTTTTTTTTCCAGGTCCAAGTTGGGGAAAGACCTATTCTCGGCAAAATTCAAGGGTCACGGAACAGAGAACAGAGAATAGAGAATAGAGCCACCGATTATAAGGTTGTGGAGTTTGCTAGTGCTCTTTGCAGTGTGGTTTGCGATAATTTATTATTACTGCAACGAAAACTGAGGTTTGTTAAACAGGCTCTGTTTAAATTCGGAGTAACCGTTCTGAAAATCTTAAACTTTTCCTACTCTACTAAGCTTGTTTTCAGCTGACGTTCAAGATGCGTTTAGTTCAATTCGTCTCACCTTGAAGTAACAAATCCACATATCCTATGTATATTCCAAGCTGCTTTCAGTTAGCTTACGGCTACTCATTTCGGGGTTCACAAGTCAAGTGATTCTGGACGGTTCTTCATGGGAAGGATTTGGCTTGTAAAGACGATTGTCTACTCAATTTGGGCGCAAAGGAAGCTTGGTAAAGCCCATAATTCATCCCAGATCGTGATCGCTTTTGACGTTTGAAAAAACTTAAAAACATCTGCTTTTTTACCTGAGACTATGATTGCTGGATACAAAAGTTTTTGTATTCAAATTGAGTCTTGAATACACCCAACCAGACGTACCCGCGGCTGGATTCCGAACTATGTCAAAGATTACAGAAAGGAGCTTACATAACAGTACATAGGGAGCTGAACGACGATTTGGACTGATTTGATGAGATTTTGTAGTAATACTGGGCTCGACTGCGTTGATAATAAGCTGACGACTTGACGTGGGAACTGTCCTATTTATCGTCAGGAAGAACTGCTTTCCAGCATAGTGCTACTCAAAAACAGTCCAAAGAGTAATATAACCTCGTAGCTCAAGGTCGCTCCTCGCAGTTTTCAATGTCACCAGTTCCTATTAATCCCCTCTAGTTCGTCTTCTCTTCTGATCCAACCTTGAATTACTTTTTAAAAGAATAAAACAAAGTATCGGAGCAATTCCAAAATCAATACACCACGAACCCGGTATAATGCTTCGACTATATGATCCCCCCCCAAAAACGCTTTTTACTCATATAATATTCATTGCCCCCCTTTCAAATATAGTTCTCGAAATGAAATTCGAAAAAAGCTAAGCGATTCACAGCCTTATAAGTGACCCACAAATAGAGCTTTTAAAGACTATTCGTGGTTACCTAGGAATACTAGCACGTCTAAAAAACAGTACAGCTATAAGTACACCATATGTAACCTACAAATAAAGTGCTTTAAAAATCGAGTTGTTTATAAGCCTATAAATATCATGAAATTTCTAGGTAACTTATAAAACTTACTTAGTCTTAATTAAAATAGATCTATACTTCTAAAGAAAATTAAAAAACTCGGACAGCGTTTGAGTAACCAGAACTCCCCCACTCTTCTGTAACCCTACTTTCCAACTTTAACCAATCAGCACCCACCCACTTTTACCCCCACTTTCCCATCAAAATTCCTGCTTCCCCCTGTGCTTCTTGTATATCACGACAAATAACTGCTTCCCATTCATCAAAACAAGATATACAAATGGTCGGGTGGTGTAGTTGGTTATCACATCTCGTTAACATTGGTTAACATCAATACCGAGAAGGTCCTGGGATCGAGCCCCAGCCTGATCAATATCTTCCTTTTTTGCTCTTGCTCTCCTGCTCTCCTCTCTCCAACCTCTCCTGGCCACCTCTTCTTTTTTTGCTTGCTGTTGGAACTGGGGTGCTGGTGGTGGGTAGAAGTCAAACCAATCAAGTGAGAGTACCCACTCAAACAGCTAATCATAGCCGGAAAAATGGTTAGGTGCATAATTTTGTTGCATATCGCGGTGTGAGTTGTGGTAGCTCAGCCACTATACATTTCCAAGATCAACCCAACCTAGGTAACTAGATAGTCAGAGTCGTCCTTGCTCCTTTCATGGTGGCACGAGGTCGTGGCCGGTGAGAGAAAAGCTTCGGTCGAGAGATAAGTTTAATGTGTTCAATTCTGACCTCCAACCGGAGAAGGGAAGTGTGCACACTGGAGCAACCTTGAGTCCTGGTCAGGTCAAAAATGCACACCTACCCTTCTCGTCGATATAAAGTCAGTCGCAGTCGCAGTGTAAAATCTAGTATCCCAACTAAAACTTTAGTACTTCATGGGATTCCGGGTGCAACCAACGGAGATCGATTTTTTGTTTGCTTGCAGTAGAGAAAGTCTGCGATGGTCGCCACCCCTAGAAAATCTTTCCATTCTGCAACACGATCCTCCAGAAATCCCCATGAAGTGTTCTCCGATATATTGTATTATACATTAACCCAGTGCAAAGAAATAATGACCAATAACCCTTTAAAAATCCCATGATAATTTATTTTATTTTAGTAAAAGAAAATTGGTTTTTAGCAAGTAAGCTACCAGTAAGCCCCCAAGATGCAAGTATGGAAGCCACAGCTCAATCGCTTACTTAGAAACCCTTAAACAACAAGAGGGTGTGAATATCAGGTATTCTTATCTCAATCGGTTGCAGCGAAGAGTTCTAGTAGCTCAGGCTACTAGTAGTCTACTCGTACAGTCCCTCCATGTTTTCGTCACAATTCACTGTGGAACGAGGTCGAACTTCGAGTTTCGTAGAGCGAGTATTCAAGGAACGACCTCGACATTTTTTGCTCATGTCACCGAAGCCTGGACCAGTAGTGAGAGGAAGGAGCAACCCCAAAGTCCCGTCTCCGACCTCGACAGCCTTCTTGCCTTTCCAGGTTGCCAGGTCGAGACAACGAGAGCAGTTTCAGTCTAGGAATCGATCTCAAATTTCAAATCATCATCAGTTGCGAAAAGACCATCAAGTTCCCGGTTGAAGAGGGTTATATTTTCTAATCTTTTTCACCATCCATCCCACCAAATATTCTACGAGGATCACCTTCCTCAAGAGCACATGCTCAATTTCCCATATCTCACAATCTTTTTTAAAGGCAAAAAAGTTTTTCATCGCTCATCAAAACGCCTTTGCCCATATTCTCATTAGATGTCCGGTTGATGGATCATCCCCACCCCGCCCGATGCTGTTGAAATCCACAAACCCGCTAAACCATGACAATTTTACTAAAAAGCTTTTGTCTTTATCCCTGACCAGAAACGCCGATGTTGAGATCGTCTCCACTGTTAGGTTCTAAAGACCTCAAGTCATTCATGTCATCAACTCCCAAAACAAAAAGGAAAAAAAGTATTAAAAATGCTGCCTCTATTTGGCATATTTCGCACGGAAGAACTTGGCAGCGTTGACCATGTTGGTCAAAGCAGCCTTGGTCTCAGCCCATTGACGAGTCTTGAGACCACAGTCAGGATCGATCCAAAGTTGCTCTGGCTTGAGGAATTGCAACATCTCTTCAATTCTGTCCTTGATCTCTTGCTCGCTTGGAACACGAGGAGAGTGGATATCATAGACACCCGGACCGATGTGACGTGGGTATGCCTCATCGACGAAGACCTTGAGGAGCTTGGCATCAGACTTGCTGTTCTCGATGGAGAGAACATCTGCGTCAAGAGCAGCGATGGCGTGGAAGAAGTCCTGGAACTCGGAGTAACAGAAGTGAGAGTGGATTTGGGTGGAGTCCTGGACACCGGAAACGGAGAGACGGAAAGACTTGACAGCCCAGTCGAGGTAAGCCTCACGCTCCTTGCCAGCACGGAGTGGGAGACCCTCACGAAGAGCTGGCTCATCGACTTGGATGACAAAGACACCAGCAGCCTCGAGATCAACAACCTCGTCACGGAGAGCGAGAGCAAGTTGCTCAGCTTGGACGGATTGATGAACATCATCACGAGGGAATGACCATCGGAGACAGGTGATTGGACCAGTCAACATACCCTTCATTGGCTTCTTGGAGATGGAGACGGCGTATTTGGACTCCTTGACGGTCATTGGTGCTGGACGGGAGATGTCACCAACAACAATTGGAGGACGAACGCATCGAGAACCATAAGATTGAACCCAGGCGTGGGTGGTGAAGGCATAACCATCAAGACGCTCACCGAAGTATTGCACCATGTCGTTACGCTCTGGCTCACCGTGAACGTAGACATCGAGGTCAAGCTCCTCTTGGACCTTGACGACATCTCTGATCTCGCTCTCGATGAACTTCTCATACTCCTCAGCAGTGATTTCACCCTTGGTGAACTTGTTACGTTGGATACGGATCTCCTTGGTTTGAGGGAAAGAACCAATGGTGGTGGTTGGGAAGAGGGGAAGACCCAATGACTTTTGTTGAGCAGCGATACGGACAGGGAACTCGCTCTTTCGGTTGTAGAAGTCTGGGGTGATCTTGGATTGACGGTCCTTGACCTTAGGGTCGTTGGTACGGCTGGAGCTGGCACGAGCTTGAATGGATTTGGCGTTAGCCTCTAGCTCAGCGCGAACAGCAGCTGGGCCCTCAGTGACGGCCTTAGCAATAATGGCAACCTCAGATGCCTTCTCAACAGCGAAAGAGAACCAATCGGCAATCTCAGCGTCAAGCTTCTTCTCGCTGGCGAGGGTGTGTGGGGTGTGGAGAAGGGAGCTGGAGGTGGCAACAATGACACGGTCTTTTCCGAGCTTTTGAACAGCGGTCTCGACAGTCTCAATGGCCTTCTTGAGGTTGGTCTTCCAGATGTTACGACCATCAACAACACCAGCAGAGAGAACGGTCTTTGAGCCCAAAGCACCAATGACGGTGTCAAGTTGCTCCGGGTTACGGACCAAATCGACGTGGACGGCATAGATGTCAGTTGGGAGAGCATCGATGTTGTGGACGATGTCACCAAAGTAGGTAGCGAATACGAGCTTTGGGATCTTGTCACCTAAGCTGGCAAGCTTCTCGTATGTTGGCTTGAAAGCAGCCTTGACCTTGGATGGCAAATCGAATACGAGGGTTGGCTCGTCGATTTGGACGGTCTCAGCACCGGCAGCCTTAAGCTTGGTGAGGATCTCCTCGTAGATTGGGAGGAGCCTCTCAAGAAGATCAATTGGGTCAACGGTTTGGTCACGGTCTGGCTTTCCGAGAGCGAGGAAAGAGACTGGACCGACGAGAACTGGACGGGTGATGATACCAGCCTCCTTGGCCTCGAGGAACTCAACGACAGCCTTTGGGTTTGGGTTGAGCTTGAAGGTTTGACCATCTTGGAAGGTTGGCTTGACATAGTGGTAGTTTGAGTCGAACCACTTCACCATCTCCAAACTTGGGACGTCAACACCACCCTTCTGATGACCACGACCCATAGCAAAGTATTCGTCAACGGCATCGAGACCTTGGCTTGTGTATCTTGGAGGGGCGGCCTGTGCAAAAAAAAAAAAAAAAGATTAGCTTTGCTAGCTGATTTACTGAAAGGCAAAAACTTACACCGAAATCTTGGATGTGGGTGAGGACTTGATCGTAGAGAGCGAAGTCGTTGCTTGGGATAACATCGACACCGGCCTTCTTTTGGATATTCCAGTGTTCCAGACGGAGTCGCTTACCCTCAGCGAGGAGATCAGCTTGGGAGAGCTTGCCTGCCCAGTATCCTTCGGTGGCCTTCTTCAACTCACGGAGGGCACCCATGCGAGGGAAACCGAGGATGGATCTGCGAGAAAGGTAATGTTAGCATGCTGATAGAGAGGTTGGAGTGAGTGTGTAATAGGAGGTACTCACGATTGAACCATGATGGCGGTTGAGGTTCGTCTTGGTGGGAGAAAATTTGTTCAAAGGTGTCAACACCCGATTGCGTGCTATGTTCCTCGTTGATGGAGGGGTAAGACGAGCTTCCGATTCTTGACGTAAAGGTCAAGGAGGGAAGAAGGAAGAGAAGAGGAAGATGGAGAACAGTCAATTACTCTTCTGAAGGGACAGAGTAATGTTTGAAGAAGAAGAGGAGTGTTTGGGGAAGGAGGAGAAGAAGAGAAGCGGTGTGTGCGAAGGAAGAAGGTTTTGAGGGGAGGGGTTGGTGGAGCCATCTGTTTGGTGGGGTGGGGTTAGCCAAGGTTGCACTGCACCTGAAAAAATGCCTGGAAATTGAGGTTTAGAAGAGGGGATTCTCCGTTCTCGGACGGCGCGTTGAGCGATAGAAGACAGAGCTCTTCGATCAACAGCTTCACTTGAGAGCTTCACGCGTCACGTCGGCAAAAATATATCATTTAGGGAAACGCTATTCTGTAACCAACGCTAGCAGGGGTACCATGCTAGCGTACAAAATTAGCGAAATTTCAATATATTCACTCTTACTAGAAAACGATCGCTACTACCTTCCTAAAAAGGACTAGCCCCACTCAAAAAAGTGGTATAAATAGAGTAAACAAAGCTCGTAATAACAATAAATCAATCAACTACGTACGATCGAATAAAGCGCCTAAAAAGTTGATTCAAAGCTTAAAAAGCTCAAATCCGAGGACTTTTCTTAATCGTATACTAATTGCCTAATCGGGCTAGCGCTTTCTCTTTACGCCGCCCTTTCTCCCTCCTAGTATGCTCTCCTACCACTTTTCGTAAAAGGTTATACTAAAGTCTCTAGTAATCTACTTATTAACTTCCGCCTATACCTCTACCTTTTCTAGTATCCGATTTAACTACGTTCTAGCGACTAGCGTACTATAATATATATTATCGGGAGTAGTAGTAGAATTAAAGGCGTTGATATCGAAGTATCGGTATCAGATCAAGCGCCTATAACTAGGTGTATTTAGCTACGAAAAGGCTTAAATTCATTTACTTTATTATATAAATCGTACTTAATCTTGACAGGTGGGTATAGGAGGGTGTCTCTCCTACTAGGGGGTCCGGGGGGCTAGCCCCCCGGTAAAAAGACAAGTGCCTTATACTATTACTATTAGAACATGTCTAGAAGTTAGGCGATACCCTAAGGAGGCAAAACTGAGGTTATTCCCACTTTTTAGAGAAGTCGATATTTTTATTAGTTTAACTAGTTTTAGGCACTTTTAAGTGACTATTCAAGTTACATCTATAGTTTCTAGAGTATTAGTAATTAGAAATATAATAATATATATATACGATATAAAAGGGTTTTGGAATGTTTCTAGGGTAAATAGGAGGATGAGGGGGTGAATAGGAGGATAAGGGGGTAAATCACGTGGTAGCGTGCTTGGCAGGCCAGGGACCCCTACTAGCGTTGGCTACAGAATAGCGCAACCCATTATTTAGAGTAAATGCATTGCGATCGCAGCAATCGACACCGTGGCCAGGAAATACTCCATTTTGCCTGATCTTCAGCTCCCTCCCCTCCTCCCCTCATTACTTCCTCGGTTGCTCCTAGCTACCGTATCTTTTCGTGTGCTGGTGTCCTAGACTGGTGACACAGGGTTACCTGATATAGAAATGTTATGTGCCCAACATTTTCTTCTGAATGGTGGATCTCCTATCAATGGCGTAATTTTCTCCTTTTTCTTCCGATGCCGCGGCGTGAGAATAAACATCTCACGACATGGCTCATAGTACTTCGTCCTAGGCGAAACAAAGGTTATTCAGGGGGGTCACTTTACAGACTTTTCAGGGGTTTTTGTGGTAGCATAAAGCTACGGAAATATGGCAATTGCTCTATTAGGATAGCCTTTGTTACGCCTGAGACGAAGTATTTATGCGGTGCTGCCATTGAGCTTGCGGAGAAGGCCCTCTACCTTTCGAGTCCACCTGTAGACATAATTTGCAAGTTTGTTTTCTGATTTCATGTTCTAATCCCAGGTCGCTCCCGACTACCAAGAGAAGTATCGTGGTTATCACCCTAGTCGAGGTTCAAATGGAAGAATCACTATGTGGTATGTCGAGGCTAGAGGTTCCTCCACTAGCGCCAAGGGTCACGTGGTGCACCCCACAACAAGAAGTAGTTTCTCAAATTGATGTTAACCTCTTCTTAATTGAAGCCTGGGGAATTCAAGCATAATGCAAGAGGATCTACTGTAAAATTGATTTCAGAGCTCATTCCCAACCTTTGAATCGAGCTCTAATTTAGCAGTTCGAATTCCTGAGTTGGCCTGTACGCTGGATACGATGTTCATCATACTTTGCAAGCTATCAAGGCTTTGGAGGATTTTTCACATGGGAAGATAGCATTCACTCATTTCACTGCAGTAAATTTCAAAAAAGTGTCATCATCAATGAATTTTATTCATCATCTCCTCGGTGTGATATCAATCGCAAGCCACACATAGGTCTTCTCGAAGGCTGGTGTCCCAATAAAACAAGATTCCCATCCATCCCAGAGAGGTATGAAGCAGTAGCTAAACATCAGTTAGGATGAAATCATACTGCAGAGAGGATCAAGAGAGCTTACTTGCCGTTTATGCTTGGTTCTTTGCCTTGCGCTTCTCTTGCCGATGGAACTCGCCCAAGTGGACCTACAACCGCTATCAGTATGTTGAAATGGCCAAATGTAGCTCGAGGATAATACACACGGAGACAATCTTCGGGGTGGTGCCGGCACGGCGAGCCAAACTAGCTAGAATAGGCTTCCTAATGTCGAGGTCGGACTTGCGAGGATATGTAAGAGACGCACGGCGTAAGATATCCATCTGCCAACCCTCGAGATGGGTGGTGTACCGGGCGGCAGCTGATTGTCGGCGGGTGACGGGTGGAGTGTAAGCCTTTGGAAGAAGATTAGCGGATATTCGAAGTACTTGAATATTGGGGATAATGGCATACAGTTGCTGAGATGCTGGCAGCCTTGGTGGGAGCAACCTTTCTTGGAGTGGCACTGCGGCCGCTACGGGTTTCCTGTGTTTGAAATTCAGTATGTTCCTTCGCGCATTGTAGTGCCAAAGGGTTGAATGACAAACCTTGGTTCTGGCCATTGTGTTGTGTTGTGTTTGGTTAAGGTTGTGAAAGGCAAAACTGAGGCAGTCTTGGATTTAAATACAAGATCTGGCGCCGACCAACTGTCGGATGAAAATCTGAATCCATCAAGGCCTAAGCTTGTTGAATCGAATTGTTTAGTCTGGTCAACGACGTGACCGTTTCACATCTTTGCTCATCATGGTTCTTCGGTGTCGGTTGTTGCATGGTGTTTAGGTGTATGTTGGATGACCCTGCTGAAGAATGCGGTGCATTTGTCACACGTAAAAAGTAGGGTTGAAAACGCTCTAAGGAGCCTTGTATATTTGGAGGTGAAAACTCGACTATATATACAGGGGAAAAGAGGATGTCATGTGACCCTATTTCCACGTGATAGCTTTTTGGAATGGAGTTATGATAATTGCGAACTTTATATTAGTTTCATCTCTTTTCTTGCTTTGTCATCAAAGCAGACTCTGTTATGCTTTATTTACCAATTAAATCTTTGAGCGCCTGTTTGACTCGTATACATTAGTCCTTTTTCAATATATGCACTACCAAAAATAATAATGTAATATATAATAGGACATGACGACTTACTCATTCTTGATCACTGGCCAGCGTCGACCAACTGGTTTGTTGTTGACTCGTCGTCTGTTGCTCCCGAAAAACTCTTCGCTAGTGTTGAAGCCTTGGAAGCCAGAGTTGTACTTGTCCTTGGGGTCTCTTGGGATCAGTTAGATGAAGAAAGAATTCTATAAGTACATTTTGCCTTTGGGAAAAAAGCTTCATAAGTTCCTCTTGGTGGAGCAATTGAAACACACTGACCCAAAAGTGTCTCAGTTGACTTGGACCGTAAGAAGCACGGCGACCCTCTAATCTCGCTTTTCGTCATCTCAACTTTTCAAGTAGTTGAACTTGAATGTGCATGTCGATCAAAAACTTGGGCTTCAAATTCAAGACCACCTGGTTCTCTTGACAGCTGGATACCATTTAGTAGAGCTTAAGGTCCTTGTTTTCCATGTGGGCTTTGGTAACGTGTAATACAGTTAGTTACGATTTAAGCTTTAAATGTTTAGTTTAGTTTAGTTCCACTTATTATATAAAATAACTATACGTAAGAATAGTAAAAGGTTTGGAGTTTTCTTCTATTTGTTCTTAAAACTACTAGAATAGCTCTTAGAGTCTCTAGAATCGTCGTTGATATTACTAAATAACTCTCTATTCTTTATATATAGATCTAGCTACTCTTTATATACCTCTAGTCCTTCTTATCTAGCCTCCTTAATTTACTTCTTAGCTAGTCTCCTCCTCTCCATATCTATCGCCTTCTTCTCTTCTTATCTAGCTTTCTCTCTTTCTTTTCTTTCTCTCTACTTCTCCTTCTCCTTTCTTCGCCTTCTCTCTATCCTTTTCTTATAGTCTTTTGTTACGTATTTTTGAGTTGAAAACGCTTTAAGGAGCCTTATTTTCAGTGGTGAAAACTCTGCTATATATACAGGGGAAATAGAGTATTATATAACTCTATTTCCGCGTAACATCTTTAGTATACTATCTAATCTATTACTCTATTATAAAGCCGACTTAGAATAGTTTAAAAGATAAGGTAAATATACTCTCTACTACGTCTTATATCCTTTATAATAGCTTATAGATTAAGAGTACTTAGGCTATTATTAATTGCTTTATAAATAGTCTATTTTTCTTTATAAGAGGCTATAGCTAAGAGGCTTCGAGAGAGAGAGGATGCTTTAAGAGAGAGTAGCAGAGACCTATAGCTGTTTTAGACATAGAGTTAGAGCTGTTATAGATATAGTTAACGTTTTTTGTTATTCTTACGTTTAGGTATTTTATATAATAAGTAGAACTAAACTAAACCAAACATTTAAAGCTTAAATCTCAACTGACTATATAGCTCGCGCTATTCGGGTAATAACAACATTTGATTGCCTATTCTAACAATATAAAAATAGACTCTTGCGACTGGCTCTCGTAGTGGTTGGATCTCTAAGTCCTCTCGTGGTTCTTTTCAACATATGACACAAGGTTAAGTGCACTTACAAGGAGTGACAGAAATGATTGAAGAGCGGCGTGCAAATCTTTGAGAAGAAGGCGCTAAATCTTGTTCGACTTCGTTGGTGTTATCGGCGGAGTGCTCTCGATGAAGCCACAGTGTGAGGGGCAGATGGAAGCTTCAATCGCTCGTACGAAAGCCGACAAGGAGTCTTTTGCAAAGCACCGCCATCGACTAGAGTGGTGGGATTCTCTGGTAAATACTGGTCGAGGTGGTATGGTGTCTGCCGTCTTCAAGAGACCATTTGAGATAAGCCTTGATCCAGTAGGTTAATCGATCGTACTTCACCGGTTTTTAGACTTACATCTCAGATAAGATGGGCAACGTAGCCGTGGTAACTCCGGGCTAGTTTCACTTGGTTGTGGCTTCCTTGGTGGTGGTGAGAGGGATTGACAAGTCGAAATTAAAGTCCTTTGCACCTTTCTGTGAGTGGGATGACGTAGAAGGCTCGCTCACTCAGAGAATGTCCTTAAGTATTCCGCTCCAGACAGGAAACATTTCGATTGTGGAAAGAGACTTGTGGGACATGCGTACGACGACGTTCCAGAGGTCACCCTTTGGTGGCATGGCGAATAGTGTGAGGGGATTCTCTTCTATTTGGTTAGCACGGAAAAGTGGTGGATTCTAATGACAACTAACGAAAGAAGGAACAAATGAGGAACTTACGAGAGGGAGGCCGAAAACGGAAAAACAGTGTCCTCGTCACTCTTGAGGTTGATATCCTTCTTCTCTATGAAGATACAGAATCAGGAGCGGGATTTCCTGTAGAAAAAAGGCGAATCGGAAGGGTAGTCTTGTCGGTCGACATCTCGTAATTTTAGTCCCACCTACGGGAAGGAAGGTCATAGTCACATATTTGGGTTAGAGGAGAGTCTTAAACAAGACCGATGACCTCATCTTCTACTTTCTCCTACTTCAACTTCGAATCTCAATAACTTGTACTAAAAATTTAAATCTTCTTCTCCCTAATACTCCATTTATTAAACATCTCCGACTACGTACAACCACCGATACCACCAGGTCTCCACTTTACCCATTCAGCTTTAGATTCACTTTCATCAAATATTCGACCTCCACTTCTCCGTGATGGTGATCCGGAAGAGTGATTTTCTGTACGATCGGAACTTCGAGTTTGATTGCCACCCCTTCCGGGTGCTAACGTACTCAAAGACTCTAGCTTCCACTTGTCGTTCGTGCGTCGTAATTTGATTCCCACCACATTGCTTTGCACTATACTCTAACAAAAAGACAAAGAAAAGAAGAATAGATTCCTTGAAACTCAATTGAGCGGAGCCCAGATCCATTCCGTGAAACGAATCCAGAACCCCCGATGATTTGGGCTCCCTCGGCGCCTAACTTCAGTTTGAAGTTGATTTTGCGAGGAATATTCAAGCGCGTCGGGTAACATCGAATTTAACAGCTCGTTCTTCCAACAAAAGGAAGTGATAGGGGATAGTCCCGAGGGAACAAGGGCAACTCCACTATTGCCATTTTGTTGATTGCAGGGATTCGGGTGTATAACGTTAAGCACGTGTTGTATCATGGCTCGAGGAGCGCGAAGGGGCTTCCAGCGAAAAGCGAACCCATCGTTGGATGGTTGTGCAATGGACGAGCTAGAGGACGAATGCATAAGAGGAGCTTGTGAATCACCCACCTCCCAGAAGGGAAATCGATTTTGAGGGAAGTATTCCAGCGCGTTGGAAAAAATAAGATCCGTAATCTCATTGGATAGGTTGAGAAAGAAGCCGTCTTGAAAATTGGGAACGGTGAGCGGATTGTGATAGTCGACGCAAGTCCAGGGATGATTTCAAGCCACAATCATATCATTTTAGTAATATGTAGTAGTAGTTGTGAGGGGCGGGGGAATGATGATCCCTTGGATCGTTTCGAATGTTGTTCGCTGGGAGCTGGTGGGGGATCCGGACATCCAGTCTTCGTCAAAATCTCTATGACAAGAACGGTTGGAGACATTCAGGGAGTGTCGAAGTGCTGAATCTCAGCATATAACTCTTTGTAGTTGCAAAAGTACGTCTTTGTGAGACGCCCTGGTCTTAATTGGGCTCTGCTGGCGAGATAGCGGTTTCGTGAATCCACTTATCAAAGTACCCATCTTCCGAGCTAAATAGCTCGAGTACGCATGCCTGTACCAGGACGAATGACCATGGCTACGTAAAAGTTAACTTTTCGTCCTCCTTGCTAGCTCGGGAATAACCAGTTTACATACTCTCGTATCTATTGAATAAGATTTGGCCCGAAACGCGTGTACCAATTGCACAGAATGTGGACAAAGCGCTGACGATACATGGATTAACATAATACTGAAGAAACGATGGGCTCTGAAGAATTACCGTTATTACCTTTACCACTTCGGCCCATCGTGATCAATCTGGACTGTCGTTCGCAGAGGTGGCAAAGGCTGTCAAATTTAGAGGCTTTGGCTTAACATGTTCTTAGACGGCCGGTAGTTAGATGAAGTTTCTGGTTGATGGAGGTGTCACCAAGATGAAGTGGTAATGAGTGATAATGCGGAAATCGGAGAAGAGGTTGTCCCATCAACATTGTGGTGTGGACATTCTTTAAAATGCGTCTCGTAACAGCGTAGTTTTGTGGTGATAGCTTCGAATTCACGAGAGGATCGTTGAGGTATGTTTCAGGGAAAGACGTTACTTATATCGTACTCAACGAGATATTTCATAAGCTCCTTGAAGCCATTGACCTCGTTAAAGTCGAGGTTGGGAAGTATAGAGTGAGGTGCATAGGTAGAGTTCGCCCTGGGGCGACCAACAACCTTCCTAACAGAACGGACTTAAACGTCTTCCGCATCGTTGAGCTTGGGGGTGATTGAAGAAGGCATAATTGCCTTCAGAAAGAAATACCAGGCGGCGGGAACACTCAAAGTGTGTGTTTTGTGGAGGGTAGGTAGCTGAGAGGACCAACAGCGGTGCGACGACGACCTCCTAGTTGTTCACCATTTGCCCTTGCCCGATAAAACGTTCATAAACACATTTCAATCCCGTATCTCATGCTTGTATTTACAACCCATTTGGGTGAAAGCACAAAATCCTCCGTGGATTCACTTATCAAAGTACCCTTCTTCCAAGCTTCTGCTCCCTCGGTCAGAACCCAAATGGTTGCTCATATAGTATACACGACGATACCAGAGTGGCCAGCCATGGTCAAGTTCGGGCGGTATTCGAGTGGCTCCGCAGAATTTCTCTTGCGTTCCATGGGCATTTTTGGGGCCGGGGAGGCCGTACTCTGGTGGCATAACTTGATTTGCAAATACCTGGTATTGAAACTCAGAATAATACTCATGAATGTGCCACTCTAGGCAATGGCGGGTGGCCTTTATCGGAAGGCATCTCCTCCTTGTATCTGCATTCCATTTGGTGTTCGTGAAAACGAGCTTTTTGAGACGCAACGTGAGAGGGAGAGGGTGTCGATCGCCTTTGATATCATTTATCCGCGTCCAGACAAGAATAAAAGTGGTCAAAGTGCGAGGTTTGCCTAGAAAGGAAAGTCAGTAATGATCAACAAGATGACTAGTTGAGAAAGTTATAGATCGTGATACTCACATGTAGATCCAGGACTCGCTATAATGAAGTCTGCAAACAAATACAATCCGGTTCTTGTTTCTCTTCTAAGTAAATGCATAAACCCCCTTTTAGGTTCGTAGATCCACTTATCAAAGTACCATCTTCCGATGCTTTGGAGGAACACCAAAGTTGCCAACCGAGTACGCTCAACGATACACAGCCATGGTTGGGTGCGAGAGAATTGGGCGGCCTTGTCCGAAGATAATTCATGTTAGTACTTGCAACCCATTTGGGTGAAAGTACAGACTCCTTCACGAATCGGTTTGTCACAGTAGTCAATTCACACTCGTCTGAGCTGTGGAGAGGGACTGGTTGCTTGGGTCTGGAGCAAATCTGGAGCAAATATATCATCCCCTCACTCTTCCATTTCCCTATCTCCTCTCTCGGTACCCGTTGTTGGCCGGCCACGGTAACTTTGGAGTCTGAGTCGGAGCGGCGCTCACTAGGCGTCTAGGAGCTGCTCGACGAGTTTGTCTCCCATTTTCTCAGTGTTATGTTGACTGACGATTCGGAACTGTTCGGGTGTGTGGTCTTGAAGCGGAAGCGGGATACCAGGGTTATTTGTACTGTGCGCGGGATATTGCGATATTTTCATGGACGAGCTTGCCTGTTCAGCCCCCTTAACGTTAGATCCTAAGACGAGAATTAGTATGATTGCCAAGGAAAGAACACGAGGTAAGGGGGTGTAAGTGCTCTTACTTCCGTGATAGAGAGCACTACTTGCCAGCCGAGTTGCTTTGGTAAAAGAATGCGGCATACTTTATTCACCAATTGTGGAATTGATCTCACGAAATGAACTCTTGAGAACTCCTCAGCAGATGTGTTGTCCCCCGTTCTCCATTTGCCTTGATCTAGGGGGGCTGCCTTGTATTAATGGTACCCGACAGGGCAGCTGCCTTGAATCCTTGTAGACCTGGAAGGTTGTTCTGGGGGCTTGCCAAATTTTTATTGGGAGGTGAGAGACAGACAGTGAAGTGTTTGGAGTTCTAGGTGTAATAGCTCTAGGACACGCCCTAAGGTGCCTTGGAGGGTAAACTCATAGAATCCGTTATTGTGACGGGGGGAAAACGTCGATTTGGAGATGCGCGTTTCGTGGTGTCGATAACCCTGGAGGTTGATGTTTCGTGGCATTGTTGGTTGGCGGTGTGCGAAGTCTGAGGGCTCGAGGTATCAAAGCTCCAGAGCGACAAGCAAGCAAATGGCCCAGGAAATTGCAGAAGGAGGCGTTTTGATTCGGATATCGCTCGCCAACTTTTGGATAGGCGTGGAGTGCCCTAAAATCGCCAGTGTCAGCAATGAACCATGTAACAGTACTGCTGCGCGTACCACCCGGGAAGATCTTTAGTTGGAAAGACCTTAAAGACATCAGATCCATCTGTTTCAACCCTTCCAAAAAGTCTCTGCCGACAAGGTTGGAGGTTGTGAGCAATTCCACCGCGACTGGCGACCTGGGAGATTGGTGAATGTAATCCTTCGCTGGTCGGCGAACCGAAGTTTATTGCTCGATGGAATATTGGAAATAATTTTGAAGATCGTACTTTACGGCATTTCGTCTGTACCAAAGACCAAAAGCCTGACCGATTGCGCGGAGTGGAGTTCGAAGGCTGCGAGATGAGGTGTTGGGGCTTCTCTATTTGTGTTGCTGACCAAAGGGGTCTAGAGAACACCACGGAGCTGCGGAAATGTGTATTGAGGGAAGCTAATGGCTCACAGCTCTTCCGGTGGTGGCACAGAATTATACCAATGGAGATGGGGAGTCTCGAGGTTGATGGTGGGCAGCTAGAAGTTCATTTTGTGGTGTCGCGCCT
The DNA here is from genome assembly GCA_001414345.1 of Hymenoscyphus infarciens. Lineage (NCBI taxonomy): Eukaryota > Fungi > Ascomycota > Leotiomycetes > Helotiales > Helotiaceae > Hymenoscyphus > Hymenoscyphus infarciens. Next base: position 29,066 of record LLCB01000129.1, read on the forward strand.
TGGTTCAATCCTGAAACAAAGCCACCGAAGGGCTCGCAAAGCCGGCAGATAGAACGTCGAACGCTCAAAGAATTGCTGGGACTTGATGTATGACGAGAAGACTTGAGGAGGCGGGGTTGTGGGTAGATGGAGATGAGGTTTCTGATGAGGAATTTTTACGACATGATGATGAGGAGGTGGGGAAGAGTTTACTCACCTGCCCTCTGCAAATGTGGTGCACAGACCGTTGTCCTTTGTGTTGGCCCTCCGCTCTTCATTGACCTCCAGGGGTTCGGCTAATAACCGAAGCCCCTTGACAACACTGATCTAATTTTCACAACACATGACAATCTTGCTAAACATCAAATATAACGAACCGTGTCACTGTACTAAAGTCTCTGGGAGACGGAAATTCCGCTGGGATTTATTGCTTGGCACTGCGCGGCGCACGCCCTACCAAGATTCTTGAACTTCACAAAAAGCTGAATGGTTGCTAGGGCGGAACGAAGAAGAATTGTTTCAGATTGACAATCTAGAATTTACGTCGCTTTGTATAAATTTGCAATGTATGCTCAACGCTGACACGATCACTCATTAACAAATGTAGGTTTCATTTAGGACTACGTTCCACATCAAATAAACTTTTTACCGCAATTTTCTCCCATTTAAATATTTTGAACTCCTTACAGAGCCCTCCCCTCATTTGAGCATTTACCTCAACCCCACACTCTCCACCGAGCGTAATATAATACTCATCCCAGCACAGCTGCATCTCATCCAGCTCCATCGGCTCTTCATCTGTAAACTTCGTCGCCCGTTTCGGCTTGGGCTATTATTTTTTTCCCTTTGATTTCACACAATCGATGGCAGGCTCGGTCTCAAAATACTGCCATGCAGCGTGGAGTTGTGGTTGAAGTTCAGATAGCATGGTTGAGGGCGTTACATAAATAGTTACTGGGGACTCTGGCTGCGGAATGGATTGGTAGTAGGACTTGAATAATCCAAGACGAAGAATCGCATATATCGCACCTTACGCGAAGGCTTAGATGTAAGTTATTTGTGAAATCGAATACTTTCATTCACTGGGCGTGTACATTCACCCCATAACGCTAGCTGTACACGTGGATAAATTTGCGCTGTCTTGTGACAATACTACGCCATGACAATGATTATTCAATCTCAATTTCACACTATTCCTTGTCACGTTTTGTCACGTGTGTATGCCAAACTCGGGCTCGGTGGAGCTACAGGGGGGGGGTGGTTCAGGCGCACCAGTATATAAGGCCTCCTGCTCACCCTCTTCAAACAACAAGCTTTTAACACTCAATCAATACTTCAATACTCTTTTGCCTACTTAAACGTCCCTGTCTTATGCTCTAAACATTACGTGACATTCCTCTACTCCCAGAGGCTGAACTATTATTGACTCTAGTTATGGTCTATTAATATCACAAATAATACACAAAGGAACAGCACCAGTAGAAGCGCAAACTCAAACTCAAACACAAACATCATAAAATACAAAGCACTACCAGCAATAAGACGTGCAATGTCAACAGCCGAAGGATCCGCACCGTGGAGGAGTTACGTTGAGAGTGGATATCCAAATACCCCTCTAGAGGAGCGCCTAAAAAGATTAAAAAAGCTTATCAGCGGTCGGACACGAATATTAGGACCAAAGAGATACTACGAGGGCGAGGATCCAACAAAAAACCCACATGCGTTACCCTTCGAGTCTCCAGAGCAGTCCAGGGTCAGGGAGCAAAGGGAAAAGAAGTGATGGAGGAAATGAAAATACCAGAGATCATTACCGGCAGCAGCTCAAGAACGAATAAGCCAACACCCACGAGTCACAGGTTCCCACCAACACTTTACTTGCACGTTAAAACCAGCTTGCATCTACCTACGCTTGACAGCCGACCTACAGCAACAAGCTTTTTTTACTTGGCCATCAGCGCAGTGGCAATCAATACATTCTGGCACGATAATGATAACTGAAGAATGAATATGCTAACAGAAAAAAATTCCGTTTCAGAAGGAGTGCTCATTTTCTATAGTGCCAGGTCCTTAAGAATATATGCCCGGGAGAATGTTATGTGAAGTTGTGGTTTTTTTGAGTTGTTTGTTTCAGAGTATTTTCGTTCTTGGTAACTTGATGTAGTTCCGCAATTAAGAGGCAATAGAGATCTACACATAGTTCATAAATATTTCCATCTGCGGGGCATGACTGCTAGAATGAAGTGAATGATCTTAACGAGAAAACTTGTTATGTTCCGCTTGAGAATTCGAACAATATAACGTTATCCTCCGCTTCTAGAGTTTCCCAAATCCTCTGCAAACACGGATCCTTGGGTGGGTTTTGAAGCGCTAGAGAAGTTACAAGTTGTGGGTACTTGGACTATCAGCTTAGAACGAGGATATAGAAAAAATAGAAGAGTTTTCTTACCTTATTACGTTCGTTGTAATTACAGGTACATTTTTCGTACCTTTCGAGAGTTCGTGCAGGGGCGAAGAATATGAAGCTATCAAAAGGAGTCATAGCATATTTGATCGCCTTCGGTCCTCGGATCTCGCAAGGATTGTTGAGTGGATGAGTCGGTCACATTCTCGCAGCAATCTTTTCATATGACAAACTCTTGTCATCGAAGCCGTTTTCCATAACTTTTGTTTCTTCCCGCCTCGCCACAGCAAATGCAGCGTTAGTCGTGAGTGCTACCGTAATGAGATCTATTTCGCCACTCTTGTGTTTGCGCCATGTTTCCGCCAGAAAGCTCTGTATGCGATGCAGATCTTCAAAAAAGCAGAATGCATGGAATGCCCAATCGATTAAGTCCTCGAGCTCAAGTTCATACACATGAGGTCAACTGTGCGAGGTCCTTTGGAGGTGATGTTTGAGGGGGTCGGGAGGTGGACCCCTGGCTCCATGATATCTTCTGTGTCTTCAACCTCCAATGCGGAGAATCGATTTTTGAGATCAGCCGTCAGCGAGAATGTCAGAGTCAAAGACACTAGCTAAATCCGTGGGCGGTGACTGGCTTGGTATAGAAATCGGTTCGCCTCGCACCGTGTAATCGTAACCAGGTCTTAACACTTTTATCGCTTCACGAAGTACTCTAATGAAATGTCAGTGACCCTCGTTTGATATTCTTGAACCAATCTGAACGATGTTGGCGGGCTCGAACAGCACGTGAACAATATGTAAGATGGCATCAGGTACTTGGATTTTTGGGTTCTTCGAGACAATCTTGGCTTGCTCCAGAATTTCGGAAGCTACAACGACGTGTTTGACGGCAGGCGCATGGCCACTTTGGATCTTACCTGCGGGCTGTTTCTTTTCTTTCTTTTTCGCCTCCTTGACTCTTTGCTTTACGCGAAGTTTTTCTGCGTACGTTAACGCGAGTGCTAGGGTGACGCCGAGGCGGTTGGTGGAGGATTGTTTTCCTTTTGACCGACTTTGGGCTTGGGAAGCCGGTACCCGCTGGCGATCGCAGCCTCGTAAAGTCAGGTGGTGAAGGCGTTGGTATCGGCTTTGTACCGCTGGTAGCTTCCAGCGAGAAACTCGGGAAGCATTTTGATGGGAGTTTTGGGCCGATGCAGAGAGTTGCAAGCTGGGGGAGAATGAGTATCAAGTGCTGGACCAAAGCACAGAAGAAGCAAAGACAACACATACCAAACCTTCACCAGATCCTTTGCAAACTAGTCTTGACGCGTTAGTAGAAGGAATTGCTTGTGGGCGTCGTAAATATCAAAGAAACTGCTTAGTATCATAGGTATGCTAGTAGCACCTACCATTACCTACCTCCCAGATCAAAACTTTAGTGCACCAGGTTTCTCGCCCGGCGAGAATATCAAAATTGGCGCCCACACTTGGGGATAGCATCATTTCTAGTGTTGCTTTTCAATTACCTTAGAAGCTGATTCCAAGCGGTGGTTTTAGAGCGCCAACAAGCTGCTCTCCGAGGCTTTGAAGTCAAAGCCATCTCCTTTTTCTTGTGTAGGGTCTTACTACATGGCAATATGATGGTGCATGGCTGGCTATCCTGCCATGTCGAGGCAGCGATGACACTGGTCATGTTAGCAGATTGAGAGTTGATGAAGTGATGTTGAAGTCGAGGTGAGTGGAGCTTGGAAAGTGCGGGGCTAAAATAGTGTAGATAGCCCCACTCTGAGAACCAATGAATTCGTTAGCGCAATCTCACAACATCTCTCGAAAGTTTGGGAAGGAACACTTTGATCCTCGATTGCCCGTTACCATTTTGATGTTTCTTTAATCTGGACTCAAAAGTTTACTCCTGCCTCTTTTACAATTGATATCTCGGTAGAAATTTCCATTTTTCTTCAATGGTCATGGGTTGAGACAGAGGGGGCTCTGCGAAGAATAGGAGAACTTGCACCTCAAACAACAAACCCAGGGGGGCTGCTATTTACATATTCTAGCTGATCCTCGCCTCGATTTCTAGTGGAACCGTCACAGCCTCAATTGGAGAAGTCTCTATTCGTAAATGGCCCTTGTATAGGGTGTTGGTGTTGTTGGAATGGGATGCATTTACAGGGTGTTGATGCACTCTTCTCATCTTACCTACGTACAACGGCAATCTTCAAATCTGTTAGTCTGAAACGTTTTTCAGATCAGGAGGAATGGTGCTCTGATTCCAAATCAAAGCCGGTTGCTCCTTCTTCCTTGGACTTGTGAAAATATATTACATAGCTGATCATCTCGTCAGATTTTGCTCTTCATGTCCACGCGGGGTAGCTCATTACCACCAGTCAGGGAGTTTCTTAGCCATGAGTACGATGTGTTTTGTTTCTACAAGTATTGATACTGTACCCCATGAACCGGGTGGCTTGCGGGACATCACGTTCCAGGTTTGATGGGATCGTAGGATCGTGGGATTTATACTTCTCATTTCCATTTCATCTCCCTTCTCGGTATTTCCTTTTCATCGCCGAACTGCTCTCCGGGTTTGGTAACCACCGAGAACTTCTATCTTGTAGTTGGACCTTCAACACTTGCTCGGAATGTTTCTTCAACAACAATCTCAAAATGCCAGGGGGTGGTAAGGCATACTTTGTAGGCACGAAGGCTCGGTTGTATATCTTTCCAACTCTTTTGCATATGGCGCAGCACCTGCGGCCAATGACTCCCTATTGTTTCAACAAGGTTGGAATTACAACGTTGGGAGGCACAGCAACCACATATCGCGATCCCCCTTCCTTCGCCTCACCCTGTGTGATTGTCCAATCATTTGGGTCGGAGCTGGTTGCAATAATCGGCTTCTACTGTGATAGGCAACTTACCCCCTCGTTCTTGCTGCTCGCGCAACTCTTGTTTTCTGTCGCGACAACTCTGGAATTTCTATTATTCTTCCTTCTTCGCGCTCGTTATTCTCGGGGACTGTCCTTACTAAGAACAGTTCATGTATTCATTTGCGTCAGAGCGACCGAGAAATACTTGCTATCAAAAGTTCGTTCTGGAGTCTCAGATCAGTCAAGGTATTTCCTCGTAGGTTTAATTTCCTTGCGTATCGGACTTGAAGTATCTCACACATTGAAGAATGAAGGCTGACTCCATGGCCATTACAGCAGAAAAGTTTACCCATAAACATATAAGGTCTCCATATTTGTCGTAGTCAAATCCAAAGAAGGGGGAGTTGAGCGAGGACATCATCAAGGCAGAAACCGGCGACTATGTATCGCTGTTGAGGAGATCCAAGAACCGGGATTGCCACAAATACGAACCTACTCTAAAATATTATTTACTCCTGGTCTTGGGAACTTTGGCGCAATTTGGAGCAGGCTCTGGTTACGCCATCGAAGCTTCAAACGATTCAGCTTCCCTAAGTCGACCCAACGTCGAGAAACGACAATCCATCGTCACCATTCAACCAATCTTCACCGTAGTAATAACCCAAACGCCACTGGCGATGTGAAGTTCTTCGCGAACATTTATACCTCATCCTCTTCGACAGCTCTATCTTCGTCAGGAAGCCGTACGACATCAACTTCCTTACGCTAGAGAAGCGATTTTGAATAAGGCGCTTTAAACATAGACATAATACTCCCATTATTCATACCTTCTAATACACCCATCAAAACACCGAGCATCGATCTACCAAAATCAACAGGAGACAGTTCATTTCCACAAACTACCGGATCGGCCAACAAATCTACCTCTAGAACCATCAAATTTGACCAAATCACAGGAGGAGCTGTTGGGGGCGTCGCAGCACTCGTCACATTATAGTTCCTTTTCCCAATAACACGCAAACCCTTCTTCCAAAAGTTGTGCAACGAAAACCTTAAACTCAAAATGGCCAAATTCTTCAAACCGATCAAGTCGAAAGCTGGCAGAGCTCGCAGTACAAGTTGGTGGAGTAGGATTCCTTTGCCCCAGTTTGGAACGACGGAGTTATCTGCTGGTCATCAGTATACTACTACGGAATTGCCAGCTTCGAATGTACAGCCGGTGTATGAGTTACCTGCTAGTAGTGTCCCTCGTGGGATTGAATATAGCGGGGTACCTGAGAGAGAGATGTATCAGCGGGTGGAAATTCCAAGTAGGGAGTTTGTTGCTGGGGAACTAAAGTTGCTGAATGGGAATGTTACCCCACGAAATTTTACGGATGTTGAAGCTGTTTCTATTGCAGAAAAGTCAGAGTGGAATCGACAGGAGGAGAACCCTGCGGAGAACCATGCAGAGGTAGCCCATTTAACAAAGGAAACATCTCCAATGTTGCAATCGCAAACTCAAGAGCCATGGTCAAATCAAACTTACCAAAGTCCTTCCAAAAACGAAATCGCAGTCCCCAATCAGAAACCCATCCCCATCCCCATCCCCCCAAAACCAAAAAGAAGAGAAACACTGCCACCGCCACCTCTTCCACCCCGGCCAACAAAAAGAAAGAAAGTCCCAGATGCAGATTTCCGTCTTACCTCACCAAAAGGCTCAACTACACTATTAACTTTGGATTTGCCCACCTCGCCTATCGATCTAACTACACCCCTCGTTCCTTCTCTAATCGAGCCACCGGAAGAGAATGCAGGACCGAAAGGACCACCGCCGATAGTTCCTCCGAGACCAACAAGATTTCGAAAGAAAGAAGTAGTTGCTGAGGAGGAGAATATCGAGGAGGAAATTACTGCGTTTCCTATTCCTCCTACCCTGACCAAAGAAGGTGAAGTGTCCGAAATACCAGTATCAAAAGAAGGAACCTCCAAGATTAAAGAGTGGCCCGAGATATCTGCACCAACTCAAGAGGAGACAAAACCTAAATCACCACCTCGTTCCACTCCAGAAGAAACTTCGTCGCCATTAAGAGAACCATCCAAGATACCCCCGACAACAGAACCAGAGGAAGAATTTGTCCCAATATTCAGCTCCAACTTCAGTTTCTCCTCCCCAGCCTTCGCCGATCCCAATATCTCCACTCAACACATCTCAATGCCTCCCCCCTCCCGAGAAGCACCCATAAGTCCCACAACAACAACCCATCCGACTTCAAATACCTCCACCCCCACCCCCACCTCCACCTCAGCTCTCGAAATTGTGTTATCTCCAACCCACCCACCAACCCACCGAAATTACGGCCGCAATAAACCAATCCTCTCAGAGACAGAAATATCCGCCAACACAACAGAGAGAAAAGTCCCTCATTCATCACCACCACTTTCCCCCTCCCAACTTAACAAGTTCGTTCCTCTTGTACCGTTTACACCACCTCATGGACAAACTTTGAATCAAAATCCACCACCGCTGCCACGATCTATGCCCACCATCTTCCCTGAAACCTCACACTCTTCCTCGCGAAATACAATGTAACCACAACTTTCACACGCACCTCTTATAGCTCAGATTCCAAGAAATGAAAACTCATCTCCGAATGAGAGACCTAGGGCTTCTAGTCCTTTGACGCCTAGTGAGTTGGCTAGACTTGCGGGGGCTTTTGCTCCTGTGAATTATCCTGATGAGAAGGGAGAGGGGGATGGGGTTAGGAGGTGGATTTACCGATGAGCGTTTTGATTTTTGGAAACTGCGGTAATTTCGTGAGGTGTGGGATGTTGGTTGGGCAGTTTCGAAATTACGGCCGGCGTTCTGGGTGTGAGAGGGAGGTGCCATACTTAGGTATCGGCTATGGCAAAGTTGAAAGGCTCCTGACTATTCCTGGGTTACGTATGGGTAGCTATGCCAGTGTGCAGAACTGTGTAGCTACTCCTGGGTAATCTGGGTGTATCCGTAGCCGGTTCGAAACGTTCTAGATGGGTATGGGATGAGGGAAGAAAGAGATGGAGTTTCGATACCGACACCCGGAGAATTTCATTTTGATGTTAGAGATTCGCCATAGTGAACAACACTAGAAGCTAATATTAAAGGTATCCCCAGTATTAAAAGGCATCTAGTATGTACTTGGAAATTTTACGTACCCAGCAAACTTCACATGTGATTCCAATGTTTTTTTTTATCCATACATGTATGTAAAATATCATCGCGTCACTTCTAGAGTTTAGGTGGTGCTACTCGTAGAGTCTTATTTAATACTCTAATTATAAATGACAGGATATAATTATACGATGGCTTCTACTTTTATCTCATAGGTTGCTATGAGAAAGTCGGGAATAGAGTAGATAGAAGGACTATCACGTGTATAATATCTGTACTAAAATAAGAATATAATCAACTCGAGAGTACTAGGAACTTCTTCTCACATCCTTGAAAGCGAAAAAAAAAGGGTTTCAAGCAGAAAAAAAGTATAAAGTAGACAATTTATAAACATCATCAACTTCACAAAGCAAATCTTGGAAGCTATCCACGTGGCAAATACATCATCCCGGCTAAACCAAGGGAACCAAAGTCGCGAGGCGCATCTGTACATTTTAACCAAGGTCATAACAACAGAACAGCTTGCCTCAACACCCAACCTCTCCATACCATCTCATCCCCTCTCGCGCGACGAAATAGACGCCTCAAAATCAATACCATCCCATCTGCAAAACCAAACCACAAAAGAGCGCGCGCATCCGCGCACCAAAAACTAAACCATGGATATCATCCAAGGTCCGTCTCCCTCCCCTCTCCCAGCCCCCCCGTCCAAACCCCCAGGAGAAATAGAAAACTAACACCCCTCACAGAATACTCCATCCAAGCCCTCCACCTCTACCAACAATCAACGCCCTACCTCTCCCCCATCCTCGCCCCCATCCTCTCCACATTCTCCACCCTCCGCCGAACAGCCTACCCCCTCTTACTCCCCTACATAAACACCGCCCTAACATACGCACAAACCCAACCCGCCATCGTCTCCATCGCTCTCTTCCTCGCCACTCTTTATATCGCCCTACGGATCCTCGGGTTCGTACAGAGGATAATAGCGTTCTGGGTGGGGATTGTTATGCGCTTGCTGTTTTGGGGGGCTATAGGGGTGTGTATAAGTATGGTTTATCAGCGGGGCGTGGAGAGGACGGTGGGGGATTTGATAGGGTGGGGAAAAGTTCTGGGGGAAGTTTGGTGGAGGGAATATGAGAGGTGGGAGGGGTATTCGAAGGAGGCTGGACAGGGAAGCGGAGGAGGGGGATATGGGAGGGATTACAGGGCGGGGAGTAGGGGAAATACTGGATGGCGGTAGCGGAGGTCTTCTGTTTTTAGGGTTTTGGGAGGAGCTTTGTTTATAGCGATAGTGAGGGGTGGTAATTTTGCTGGTAGTGGAAGAGGCTACTGTTGCACAAGCGAGAGTAATGGAAGGGGCAGGATGGGATACGTGGATATAGTATCTTTTTAATTATTGGACTCCTCATGAAATAACGCCATCGCTATGCTTTTTACTCCAAACCGTCCATCCATACTCCTGAGCCAAACAGAATCCCAAACCAGGCCCAAGCCATGTCAAGCAAAACGCGATCAGAAGTAACTCCTCAATCCCCATCCTCCATCTCCAACTCCTGCTCATCTTTAGGTTCCTTCGGCTCCTGCGCCTCATGATACTGAATAGCATCATCAACATAACTCAAAATAGCCCCCACACTATCCTCATCCTGCACATCCAACCGCAAATAACTCACCATACTAAAACTATCAATCAACCCCGCAACCGCCTTATTCAATCTCTGGAAGCTCTTCCCCCCCATCAACGCCTCCGTATCGCCCACCTCCCCCATCCCATCATCAAGTTCCGCATTCGCGCCCTCGTCCAACAAACTAGTATCCGGATCCAAGAACCTCTTCAATTCCCGCTTCGAGACTTGTCCCTTGACCAGATCCATTTTCGAAAGAATATTAACGTGCGGAATCTCAAGCATAATCATAGCACTCATCGCACTCAACGTCCCCGAAAAAAACTTCGCCCTATCCACCACAAAAGTAGCCTCCAAAAGATACGCCGCACAAAGCTGCACATCCAACGCCCCCGTCTTCGTCAAATGCTTCACAAGCGCGGGCAGGATCGGAATATGAGTATACAACTCAATCTGGCCCGGCATATCAATAACAATCAGATATTCCTCCGTCAGCGGCTCAATCGCCTCAGTCAGGAAATCCAGATTCTCCAGCAGGAACTCGAAACAGTAGATTAGACCACCATTGGGGCCGAGTCCCATTTCCTCCATTACGTCCTCGAGCGAGATGAGGTCGCGGATGTCGAGGTCCGGCGTGTGGGTGAAGGATTCTGCCGCCGGATCGAGGTTGATGTAGAAGCAGGAGCGACGGTTGTGGTTTAGGTGCGTTATTAGGGCGGTGCAGAAGGTGGACTGGGGAAGAGAGAGGTTAGGATTTGGGGGGTTTTTGGGAGGGGGGAAGATACTTTTCCTGCGCCTGCGGGACCCATTACTACGACGCCGTATTTGGACATCTTGGAGGTGGTCGCCTTGCGGTTCAGCTGCAGTTGTGATTGCGTTGTTCTTAGAGGTGGGGTTCCGTGGTTTGAGTTGTTGAAGGTTGGAGGGGTATTTTTGTTTTGACCTTGAAGCTTGAAAATGCCCCGCCATGCGACGAGAATAATTTATTCGAGCCTGGAATATGAGGCTTCAACATCAAGTGACTTTTAATATTCACTTATTCTATGTTGATCCAGTTCTCAAAAGATTGAATTCATCTGATTCTCTTCTATTTGATCAATGCAATATATAAGCAAAAACGAATCTCTGCGCGATATCCAGGATGCGCCATCGCTAAGCTTCGTCAAAACCAAATACCCATAATGCAATGCACCCAATGCTTGCCCACCAATGTCCCATCCATCCGAGAACGCCGTCTCTTTCCCTTATATTTATTATGCGCCCGCTGTTGCTGAAATCTTCATCATCATAATCATGCCAAGTCATCAAAATCATCATCCCATCCCAGGGATTTATAAATGGATTCACCCTGTTGCTGTTGGGTCCTGATTACACCACTTGGTGGTACCTCGTCACCCTTATTCACTTCCACCTGTCTTGTATTTTCCTGATCAAAGTTTGGAGACGATACAGGATGTCCATGGTCAAGGATTATTGAAACTGCACGTTTCTTCACAGGTGTTTCCTGAATACCACCATTCGTAACCCAAGAAGTAGGTACTGCCTTCACAACCGAATCTGGGACGCTAGAGAAAAGCTGAGCACTCGAACGTCGGATATGAATGGGTGACGAAGGAGGGAATGCCGGCTCTCTGTCCATTGCTCTAGACGGGCGTGGTAAACTCCTTCGAGTTGGTGTCGCTTGAATCGAGGACAATGGAGGGTTTCTCGCCCTTGGCAAACTTGATTGCGGAATTCGTGGAGCACTTGATGCAGGTATAGCCTCCAACTCTGGTTCACGTTGTTTCTGGTGAGATTGTTGTTGTTGTTGTTGAGGTCTGGAAAATACATCTTTTGTTCGATTTGTTTTTGGTGTTGCAGAAATTTGAACACCCTGGAACAGCGGGTTTCTAACAGGTTTCTTGGATTCTATACATTTCATTAGTACGTTACAGTTGTCAGAAAAAGAAGAAACTTACTCCGCAGTGTGGTAGTTGCCGACCGCCTCTCAGCGGTCTCAACTATAGATTTTCCAGCAAGTTCCCGATTAGGTTTCTTCAATGCCGAAATCGCGTCCTTTAGTTCGGCTTCTATTTTTGCTTGTTTATTTTCTTTCGTCGTTTTCGACATAAGACTCCCCAAATCCACCTCCCTACGAGCAAGCTGTTTTGATTTAATGATCCCCTGGGAATCAACAGATGGGATTGAGGATAACGATGGAGCTTCACTATTCTCTCTCTTCAGATTAGGAATCGATGCGGATCTTAACAAGGAAGGAGCTCGTGACATGCTCCTCCTTTCTCTTTCTCTCTCGTCAGTCAAAACTCGTTGTAAGCTTTTACGCGGTTTCGCTGGCACTGGTCGTTTTGTCGCAGCACCAGGTCGTGATGGAGCTCCCGAGAAACTAGCCGATTTGGACAGCTTTGGTTTTGGCGGAGCCATGGCCACTGGACCTCCTAGTTTTCGATTTATGATGGAGCATCGCTCTGGAAGACGAGCCGAGAAGCTGTGGAGGTTAGAACCGCGAAATCACCTTGGTCACAATCAACTTACAAAGGTGCGATTATCTCGACACAGAAGTCCCGAAGAATGTTGTCGGTGTGTTTTAATCCCTCGGTTCCTCCTTCTACCTGGCTGTCCCCAGACGGTGCACTCCCGCCTATTTCCAGCTGTATAGATTGCCATATGCACAATCTGTCGATATGAACATCAAGTAGTACTGAAAGATTTTCAGATTTCTTCGGTTTTTTCGGCCTGTCCTTTACTTGTGAGGTCTCGGCTGAGGGGAGAGCCGAGGGCAAGCTGTCATCTTCTTCTGGTTTCACCACCAGAGGTTGCAGAGCAAGGACTTCTAAAATAATTATTAATTGGAGTTGTGTTTCCCGGATTCTAAGTTGGGATATCCGACTCTTGGCGATCTCGTCTTTGGAGTGACCAGGTCCACCTGATTCCGCGTCGTCGTCGTGGCCGGCCCACCATTGCCGGATTAGATTTTCCTCGGACGAATAAAGTCCATTTTTCCCTGGCTTTATTTTCTTGGTACTCTTTCTCTTCTTCGCTTTCTGGTTGGTTTCATTGGCACTTTCTTCGATGTCGATCAAAGAAACACAGGTTGGTACACCCTCCCGGTACTTTTTGTCCACTAGTGAGGTGGATAAAACAAGACCTTCTAGAAATGCGACCAGGTCGCTCATTTCCAGATTGGAATCATAATCAAGATGGAAAGCTGCGCGAGCTCGAGATAAAGGACCTTTGGCGAAATAAGCCAAGGAAGCCTGGGAACTTTTAGCATTGTATTCGAAGAATCAAAGGGAAAACATACCTTGGAGAGATAAAGTGCCTCCAGATAATGCGTCCGGACATTATCAAGAATTTCGGTAGATGTGAGTTGTATGGGTAGTTCTTTGGCAATTGGGGGCTCCACTGGCGCATTCAATAACTGGGATTCTGTGTATTGTGATTCCAGAAGCTGCGATTCCGGAGGCTGTGATTCATCATTGATCTGCTGGGAATCCATTGAGATGGCGGTGGATGGTCGTTTCACCATTGACTGGATTGCCTCTATTGCCAATCGCTTCTTCTTATCATATTTGTGTGTTTGTGTAGTGGTAGTTGGAACTGGCGCTTGCTGGCTTGGGATTGAACTTGCTCCAAATGCGGTTTCCTGTCCCTTGGGTACCTCTGGTTTCGATGCGACGGAAGCCGCCTTTAATTGTTGTAAATTGACCCATGATCCGAGTCGACATAAAACATATAATCCCCGATCCTCTCTTTCAACCGCATATAAAGTCCTTCCGTCGTCGAGTCGCGCGATCAATACCATTGGCTCGTTGCCCATTCGTTCCTCCAATTCCAATAATTTAACATGTGTCTCGAATAATCTGGATTGCGGAAGGGCGCTTGTGGAGGGAGTGAAATCTAGATATGCCAGCGGAAGACGGGCTCGAGGTAGTAGCATGAGGGGTTGGAGGGCTCGAGGCTTTACGGATACGGTGGTGGGATATGGCTGGTGTTGATGAGCTACATTGCGCCAGAAAAGGGGATAGACAATCGCCAACCTTGACTACAAATGTATCCTTCAGCAGACCCTCCATGGTGTTGCCATCACGCTTCCTCTTCTTGGCGCCCGAGGAGCCAAGGAGACCATCGCTCATGTTGAGGGAGGTATCCGAAGCTGGAGTGAGGATACCAGAACGCGTGGGAGGGTGCTGGATGTACGCGTCGGACAATGGTAGCTCATATTGGCTCGACATGATTGAAGGCAGATAGGAATGAATGTATTGGTCATGAGTTCATCATGTACACGCACGGAACCCAATGGTCTGTAAGGCTGTTGTAAAACTGCTGGAGGTAGGAAATGGGGCGTCGTGCGAGGAGATACTTGGGGTACTTTTCCTTTTCCGTCGCGTCAGAATTATAGAATCACGTACCCGACCCGCGACTTAAGCTCTGTCCAATCGGCCCGCTACCGGCGGGATATTTCCGGAGTGTGGGGAAAGTGACAGGTCACGTGACAAACCCATGACATGACGCCCGCCGAATCGCAAACCTGGAATCAGACGCCCGGTTTTACGGAGTATCACCGGCGAGACATGCCGCAACGGAAGGAGGAGCCGGTGCGACACAAGTGGGAAAGTGCTCCTGCTAGTGCCCCGAGCCGAGTCGTGCTAGAAGAGGATCCTGGAGGCTTTTCACCGGTTTTTTATTTTTCACTCCTTTTTCTCACTCCATCTCACCCTTTTCGAGCTTCTTCAACATGTCAGTTGATATTGTACCTATGTAGATGCTTGACCGTACTAGTACGGAAGTACAGTAAGCACAACCCCTCGCCACGTGCCGTGTTCCCACAACCACTGCATCGGTAGAGAGCTGGAATCCCCTTGAACCCCGCCGTTGCAACCCAACGCGGCATCTCAAATTGCCCGGGACTCCTTTCTGGCCTTCCTGGCCTTCCTGGCCTCCCACAGCCTGTCACAGCCTGTCACAGCTTGCCCAAAGTAGCCCAAAGCGAAGGAGGCCGGAGAAAGCGAACCATCCCCCCCCCTTCTCGCCCAACCGCAAGACGCTGCAACCTCCGGGAGGTGGAAACCTCCCATCTGCTCTGTTGAGCCACAACGAATCAACGCAGCAAGGCTGAGACTTTTCATCTACGGAACAGTGCTCGTACCAATACAAGCAAACCGTTACCACCATTTTGGTACAATTCTCTGCCGTCCCTCCAACCTTGCGAATGCCTTCCAAATCGTGATGAATCCCAAAATTGCGCCGAGGTCGCTGCTACCAAAAACCGAACCGACAACTCCATCTTCTTCGGCCTCACCAACCTTGGATCCAAGAAGCGCAAACAATGGCGAGCCCGCCCCCAAACGACGGTGTATCTCGAGTGCATGCATGCCGTGTCGCAAGCGCAAGTCCAAGGTTGGTAAAAACTTCATGTCGCTATGCGCAAACTGTCGCATGCCGCTGACTGAGACACCCGTGATAGTGCGACGGAGTTCATCCCTCCTGCCATGCCTGTTCTGCAGTGTACCACTCGGAATGCTACTACGACATCGATAGCGACCACCGTCGAAAGGGTGCCTTGAAACGCGACATTGCGCAACTGAAGGACGACCTAGGGCCTCGAAATGCCATTTTGGAAGCGATTAGAAAAGGCTCGGAAGCAGACGTGGATGACATCGTGCAATTGATTCGTTCAAATCCCGAAGAGAGTTGGGAGTCCATTGCCGATGGCGTCAAGAAAATCAGCATATCCGCAGCCCAGAAGACAGCACCATCCTCATACCTTGAGGGGGAATTACAAGATTTTGCGATCAAAACATCCGCCAAGTTGGGTAATATCCGTCAGTATGGACACACGTCAAATCTCTACCTTTTGGCAAACGACGACGAGACTCCAAATGTGGGACGAATGCAGTTTGGAAATTGGACTAATGTGACAAATAATCACGAGTTCATTCGACATCTATTGGATGTGTATCTATCTTGGGGCCATCCCATGTATACGTTATTCTCGGAAGAGATATTTTTGCATGGGATGCAAGATCGAAAACTTAAATACTGCACACCTCTACTGGTCAACGCCATTTTAGCTATTGCCTGTCACTTTTCAGACCGACGAGAGTCGAGAGCGAATCCCAATGATCCCACATCCATTGGTGATCATTTCTTTGCTGAAGCCGTACGGTTGCTACACGAAGACGGTAGCCCATCGCTCACTACCGTTCAGGCACTGGGGATCATGTCCTTACATCAGGCCATGAACAACAAAGACAGCAGTGGATGGAGTTATTTGTGTCAGACGATGGGAATGGTCATGGAACTTGGCTTACACAAAGACCAGCCTGCACCTACAAATGCCAATGACAAATTTACCGACTCGGAAGTGGCTGCGCGAAGAATCACCTTTTGGGGATGTTATTATCTCCAAACGGCATGGGCTATCTGTGTTGGGCGCCTCTCACTCATTCCGTGGACAGCCATCAGAATGGACAAGCCAGCTATCTTGGACCATCTAGAGCGAAAACCATGGAGACCTTATGGTACCGCAGCAATGTCGAGTGGAAACAGTCAACTCGAACAGCCGGGTTTGAGATACACTCTCCTTCTGCATTCTAGTCTCCTCTGCGAGATTGTGGATGACATAGTTCAGATGTTTTACGCACCAAGAGATCGAATTACGAGTCGTCGTTTACAACTTCATCATGAGAAACTACAAGCTTGGTATAAGGCCTTGCCATATAACCTGGCAATCAAGGAGAACTCCCCGACACTGCCACATGTGATTTGTTTACAGTAAGTCATCCACCCACCCACCATTATGGATCATCTTTAATTATTTCTAGTGTTTATTACCACAACTGCGTCATCCAACTATTCCGCCCTTTCATAAGGGTCTCTTTTGTGAACTCCACCAAGAATCCTCGACAAATATGTGGCGAATCTGCAATCAAAATATCCGAATATATGGCACTATATAAGGCAACTTACGGATTCAACAAAATGGGTTTTATATTTACTCATTGTTGTATGACGGCAGGAATCATTCATCTCGTCCGAATAACCGGAGCGAATCTTGTCCCCAATGTCTTGGATGTAACAGCGAGATATGTTGCCAACGCCATTCGGGCACTTTACGATATGCTTCAAAGCTTTCCGATCGTGGAAAGATACCTCAAAGCTCTCCGGGCATTAGTACTAAAGTGGTTCGCTTTCAAAGATATTCCTCCCGCCATCATGGAAGCCATGATGGAAACCGACATTGGATCACCTAGTTCGACACATTCCCATGTCCCCCCTCCAATCAACCATGGATACCAAGATATGCCGGATCGAAAATCTTCAGCGCCAGATCTCTTTTCCGAACCCTTTCCTCAACAACAGGAACATCACAACCCTTGTATGATGTCAGCACCTCAAACTTTTAATCAACAGCTATTCTGGACACCATTTCCCGATACGGGAGATGGAATTCCACTCGCCTTGCCCATTGACCATCATCCCATCAGTCAGCTTATGGATATTACGAGCATGCTTGATTCAGGAATTGATGGCGATTGGCCTCAACTCAATCGCGATGGGTTTACGATGAGTGGAGAGGACGAGATCGCTTTCTGGGATGTCAGTTGGGACAACCCTACCTTGCATTAATTTCTTTTCTCTTCTTTTTTCTCGTCTTCTATTCTTACTATATACTTTGCTTTTCGTTTCTTTTGTTGCCTCCAGATATAGAGGGTTAGGGTGGCAGGTAGACAGACTTCTCGACACGACTTTGGGGTTTGAAAATAGGGTTGCATGTGCATCCGTGGCGTTCTAGTATAACTTCCAACTTCTTTTTTGTGTTTGTATATACAGCATTGGCGGGCGGCTATATTGTAATTAGACTTGTATAATTATACCTTATAGATTTAGAGAGGGGCAGAAGAGGTGTGGGGAAGGACGGCTATATTTAGGAATTATCAGCGTATCAAGATGGAAATACCCAATTTAATCTTGCGGAAGGACTCTAGAAAAACAGCATTATATAGATTTGTCAAATTCAAAAATTGTAGAGAGATTGTAATCCGAGTCCAACCAAGCTTCACTCATCAAACAAGGGCGGCCAGGGACGGATCGGAACATATATTCCTCCGGTCGGGGAAGTTTCAATTGGAGGAAAATAAGGCTCCCAGCGCCGGCATGAATTAACCCTTGAAGGCTACGCTACTCACTTCACATGCATAAAACAATATCAGACCAGACCAGACCAGACCAGACCTCGAGGGACTTGAAGTTATATCTCTCATCAGCAACCGGAGCATTCACAGAGTCAACCAACCCCTTTACCACGTTATGAACTCTTGGACTTGACTTCGATGGCGAGCCCCTAACTCGCTTTACCTTCCTCAGCTCGGCCATCCAGACTGGGCCAGAACTGCCAGAACTGCCAGACCCAGCCAAACCAGAGTTGACCCTCTTTTCCTCCGATCAGCAGGTCTATAAACGAATCAAGGAAAAGCTGATCTCCACCAGGATCGTCAGACAGTTCTCCACTAAACCCCAACCTTTCTTTGCTGCGAAATTCGATATATTTTGTGTTCTTTTACCCCATATCTCGCCCGCCCCGGAGGATTTGCTCTCCTTCGATTGAACTTGCTTTCTCTCAACAAAAAGCCTTCCTTCCTAATTTTCCTTCCCCCTTTTTAACGTTAATTGATTGATTCCCTCGACTCGACAATGGCTTTTCGACAGCGCATCGCGAAACCGCTTCTGTATACGACAGGGGCGGTTACCATTGGAGGAACCTTTCTCTACCTCTCCTACCGTCCGAGGAACATTCCCGGTTCCGACCCTGCGGTTGTGAAGCCTCCTGGATATGGGGAGGGAGGCACCTTTCGTCCGCCGCGCTTCCCGAAGGTTCGCAGTCGAGAGGAACAAATCGCGGAATTGAAGAGGAGTGGTGGGGGCAAAGGATCGATTACACGGATACTGGATGGGAGCGAGACATTACACGAGGAAGGGGAGATCTATGATCTGCTGGTTATTGGGGCGGGAGCTACGGGGACGGGGGTTGCGCTGGATGCTGCGACGAGGGGGTTGAAGGTTGCGGTTGTGGAGAGGGATGATTTCAGTAGTGGGACGAGTAGTAAGAGTACGAAGTTGGTGCATGGGGGTGTGAGGTATTTGGAAAAGGCGTTTTGGGAGTTGGATTACAGTCAGTATGCCCTCGTCAAGGAGGCGCTGAGGGAGAGGAAATACTTTTTGGAGACGGCGCCGCATCTTTCGTCTTGGTTGCCGATTATGCTTCCGCTGGATAAGTGGTGGAAGGCTCCTTATTTTTGGTGTGGGACTAAGGCTTATGATCTTTTGGCTGGGTCGGAGGGGATTGAGAGTTCGTACTTTCTGACGAAGAGTAAGGCTTTGGATGCCTTTCCCATGCTGAAGAAGACCAACTTGGTGGGAGCATTGGTTTATTACGACGGAGCTCACAATGATTCGAGGATGAATGTGTCTTTGGCGATGACTGCTGCTCTATATGGTAGTACAGTCGTCAACCATATGGAAGTCACAGGATTGGAGAAGGATGCTGATGGGAAACTGTGTGGAGCTCGAGTCAAGGATCTGATCAAGGAGAAGAACGGCCAACCTGCTGATGAGTTTCTCATTCGAGCCAGGGGTGTCATCAATGCCACCGGGCCATTTACAGATGGCGTCCGCAAAATGGATGATGGAACAGTCAAGGAAATCGTGGCACCAAGTTCCGGAGTTCACGTTGTTCTCCCAGGTTACTACAGTCCTCAGAAAATGGGTCTCATCGATCCAAAAACCTCGGACGGACGAGTAATTTTCTTCCTTCCATGGCAAGGAAACACCATCGCAGGTACCACCGATGCACCAACCAAGATCTCCCACAACCCAGTTGCAGGCGAAGAAGAAATCGACTGGATCCTCTCCGAAATCAGACGATACCTAGCACCAGACATCAACGTCCGACGAGGTGATGTTCTTGCAGCTTGGTCTGGAATCCGTCCTCTCGTCAAAGACCCCAACGCCAAAAACACCGAATCCCTCGTCCGAAACCATCTCATCAACATCTCTCCCTCGGGTCTCCTAACCTGCGCAGGTGGAAAATGGACAACCTACCGCCAAATGGCGGAAGAATGCGTCGACGAAGCAATCACCCACTTCAAACTCCAACCTAAACCCTTCCTTAACGCCCCTCACGTCAGCGGAACAGAAACCATCGACGACGGCGCATACCTCAATGGGTCTTGCCAAACGCACCAAGTAAAACTCGTTGGTGCCCATGGTTACTCGAAGACTCTCTTCATCAACCTGATTCAACATTTCGGTATTGAAACCGATATCGCGAAACATCTTACTGAGTCGTATGGTGATAGAGCTTGGACGGTTGCTGCGTTGAGTGCGCCTACTGAGCAGAGATTCCCAGTTAGGGGGAGCAGAATTAGCCCGCTTTATCCTTTTGTGGATGGGGAGGTGAGGTATGCGGTTAGACATGAGTATGCGCAGACGGTTGTTGATGTTATTGCCCGACGTACGCGTTTGAGCTTCCTCAACGCACAAGCTGCTCTAGAAGCTCTACCAAGAGTCATCGATATTATGGCCGGGGAACTGAAATGGGATTCGAGGAGGAAGGAGGTTGAGTGGAAGGATTGTAAGTTGCATTTTCCCCCTTTTCCAATTGATTTTTGCTGCGATACTAATGAGAGAACAGCCGTCGCATTCCTCGAATCCATGGGTCTTCCTAAATCCAAGTTAACCGCTACGCGGAAGGAGGTTGAGAGTGGGAAGTTGAGCTTTAAGGACTCGATTGAGTATAAGATGTACTCGAGGCATGATCAGCCTAATGATGAGATGGAGAGTGATTCGAAGAGGGGGTTGGGACTAAAGGCGGGTGCTGAGGCTGAGAAGTAGAGGAAGTAGATGAGAGTGTTAAAGGGGTGGGATGTTAATTTTTGGGGTCGCTGAGATATGGTGTGGTGGTGGTTATGGTAGGAGAGGGTGTGTTGTAAATATTAAGGTCTGGATAGAAGGAGGAATGGGGAAAGGTGACATGAGAAGACAGGGAAATGCTCATTTGTAATACATGGATTAGAATTGGTTAGAGATGCTGTAATTGTTTATTATTATTTCATTAGACTACACCCCGGGAACTTAGCATGTCTATTGTGAGTGCTTGAGTAGGTAAAATATTCTGCTTCCCTCCCACGTCTACCCAAACAGTCTTTGAAAAACATAGGTAAGGCTCGATGGATAAAATTTTATTCAAATGACTATCTCATGATTGAAATACCCGCCTTATCATCATCGATTAAAAGATAAACACTAAGAGCCGAGGCTAAGGATGAGCAGACAAACTGACAAACCACTATCAGTTCTCACCAGGCCCGAGGGTAACTAGCGATATTCGCTTCAAAACCCATAAAAAAAAAAGAAGTTGCACCTCAGAACTAGTTTAAAGTTTTCCGCAGCGTCATTCGAGGGTTCTTCGGGAGTAGCTGAGATTGGGTTCTGGTGTTAATTCTCCTTGTCCACTTTGGGATGCTCGAGTTTTTTTGGGGTTACCGTTACCGGGATGGAAGGGTGTGAATATGTTCTTTGGAATTTTTCGTGAGGTTTATGGGAGGAGTGTGTTTGAAATAAGAGGTTGTAAGTAATGGGTGTTAGGCATCCTTATCGTGTGGATAGCGTCTTATAGTTGGGTGATTTGAGATTCTTGGTATACTGGGTTTAAGCGAGTCTGGATTTCGAAAGAGATTGTGGGGGGGGGCAAAAAATGGATTTGTGGGTAAGGGTAATGAGAAGGAGGTAAGCTATTTTTTATGTACTTGGGAAGTAGTGGTTGATAATATACCTTCTAGAAACCACTTTAACGGGGAATCGAAGGCGTGTTTAAGTCTCTATTCTAGGTCACTGTTCGCTTATTATGAACCCCCACCGCCGCCCCGATAGATACTCCTTTCATTAGCGTATTTTTTTTTATCTAGGGCCTCGAGCGTTTTGAGATAATTGGTCATCTCATTTTTCTCTTTGCTTCTATTCCATTACTTTCCATTCATTGCCCTGGAAAAGGTGGAAGATTTCTTTACTTCCCCTGGTCTTTCAACTCCTACTTGGTCTGCTCTTTGGTTTTGTAGAAGTTGAAGTTTGTGACACCATTCAGCAAAGGAACATTCCTGTTCCGAAAGATTATTAATAAGTTTTTAAAGGCCCCTTAGTTAGATCTCGAAGTGCCTTGTGGTATCGATATACTCCTTATTGCCAGCGTCCTGGTTCTCTGCTACGGAGTTGGTGGGAGAAGGTGACATGGTTGTAGTTTTATGGGGGTAGCTCAATTCAGTTTTGGTGGTGTGGTTGTGGTGTGGTTTTCGTGATTTCTTCTTTGATGAACGAGTTTTGAACTAATAGGAGTCGCGAAGTTGTATTTCTATTTTTGGAGTGAGAGGAACGATCCTTGGGAATGGGTTTTGATTTGTGAGTCGATGCGTGAGTGTAGGGATGGTGGCGATGTTGTAATTTATGTCTATAACCATCGTTTTTTAAACTCTATAGAAAAAGATAGGTCAGAGGGGACTTCACTAAAGAACATTTGGATGGGTCTATAATCCTAATAGTACAACGCAGAAACGGGCGACGGATTGTACCTCCTGGGCCACAAGAACGGAAGGGCTGTTCTTGGTTTCCGGAAAACCAGGATCCGGTAAGTCTACTTTGACGAAGTTCATTGCAAACGATCCTAGGACCTTTCGCCTTCTTTCACGATGGTATCACCCAAAGCGACTCATCGTAGCAAGCCACTATTTCTGGAGTGATGGAACAGCGATGCAAAACTCCCAAGAATTTCAGGTGTGGAAAAACCAATCATTATCAGACGATGAACTCAGTGCAACCGGGAAGCACGTTACTTTGATTTCAAAGATAACTGCTTCACTAACTTGATACCCACGTTTCATTTTTGGAATCTTACGGTGTAAATGAAAGAAGAAGAAAACGATCTAGAATTCTCAGCCCCAAAACAGCCCCCTCCCATCATCATAACCTCAAGCAGGCTCCCAGAAATTGGATCATGTTAGTCAACCTTCTTCGCACCTGTAGCAGCAGAACCTCGACTCAGTATCTCATGAGTAAGCTTCTTGTAGCACTTTGGAATAACTTTCAACATAAGATTAAACCTACATAATGAGATGGCATTTCATTAATAAGATGAAGAAGTTTTAATTCTTTCTATGAACTTTCGAGTATTTACATTAATTACATTAATTAGATCAGCCTAACCCTGTGTCCAAGATTAGAATGTGTTTCTTTTGGCGACGCCCGCGAACATAAAGACATCAGCTAGGAAATATTCATCTCACGAATATTAGACATATCATTGCAGCCTTTCCCTTTTTTTGTTTTTCATTTCTTGCCGAACTTGTTCCTCCCAGATACCCTCTCGGTATACTTTGATAGCCTTTAACTCCGCTCTCTCCTTCTCCTTCCGAAGTTTGGACTGTTCTGTATTCTCGGGAGACGATAATGTATGTGGACTTCTCGTTGGATCCTTGCACTCGTAATATCTTTTTGGTCCAAATATGCGTGTCCGACCGTCGATGAGCTTGTCTAACCTCTTCTCGATATCATTCAGGGAGAAATTTGGATAGCCACTCTCGGCATACTTGATCCATTCCGCTACTTCGGGCCCTTCAGTTAGGGTAGGTGTTCTTGGCATTGTAGTTGTTAGTTGTGACGATGAGTTCATTGGTAAAGGAGAGATTCAGATAGATGTTGCAGCGTTGTTGTTGTTTGAGTTTGAGTTTGAGTTCCGATTTTGTAGTGTATGAGAAGTATTAATAGAAAAAGGACAAAACGCAATTACAATAACTTTTCGACTTCTGTGACTACAATAAACACTACAGTGATAGACATTATTCTCACAGGTTACTCTGATCCCCGTGCTTAACTTCAACCCCCTACTGATTAAGTGAGGTCACTTGCGAGGCATCATTCTCCAATCTCCTACACTTTTGCCAAGCCAAAGCTCGGTGATTCGAGAGCTCTTGTCAATGTGACTCAAGTTTCCTGCCATAGCCCCGTGAAAGACGTGAAAGAGGAACGAGTTGTTGGCCTGAGTCACTTACCTGTTATTGGAACTTCTGTTTCACGAAATGCTTAACCTTGAGTATTTATGAACTGTTTACAAGTCTCTTGCTCTTCCATTTTACCCAACCACAACAGCACACCAAGTAGCGAAAAGGCATTGAGAAGAGAAAAAAACCTCATATCATCATCTCTCTAGCAACTTTCCACCTGCAATCACACTCGACAAAGTCAGCAAGAATGGACACTCCAACTGAAGTAGAGCTGAGTGCATCCTGGAAAAAACACGTTCAATTTGGCAACTTTGACGACTCGAGCCCCAAGGCACAACTTCGTCGAATCAGAAAAATCATCGCCGGAAGAACAAGTGAACCAAGACGGTATTTTGAAGCCGATACCAAAGCCAATGATGATGAGAGGAACCCGAAGGAAGAAAACCTCAAACCACAACCGAGACTTGCGAGGGAGTTTACGGTGGAGGAACAGATCGAGTTAGCGGAGATGCATTTTTGCTTGAGTGACTGTCAACTTAGGGCTAATTTTAAGGGGACATGACAAACAAGGATTGTAAGGGGCTTGGTGAAGCTATCAGATGAATGCGAGTTATCATAGGACGGGGGCAATTGAAAGGCTTATTGTTTTAAATGAGTTCTTAGTTCCATCTCCAAAAATCATTTTGTCACAAGAAAATGGGGTCTCACGTGACCCCTTTTCCCTGTATATATAGCAGAGTTTTTACCTCTGAATACAAGGCTCCTTAGAGCGTTTTTAACCTAAAATACGTTATAGTTATAAGCCTAGTTTATACTTACAGTGTACTCTTATAACTTTATCTTCTACTTACGTAGTTAATATATTACTACGTATTTAGAACGCTCTTCGCTATTAGTTAGTAGTGTTTTAGGTTTCCCCGCCTAATCTGTTATTCTATTCTATCTTAACGATCCTTCTCCTTCCTACCTCTATTTTAAGGCTATCCCGCCTAATCCTATCCTAATATATTACTTCTCCTAGCTACTCCGATTCTATTCTGAAATTTGTTCCGCCTATTCTTTCCTATCTAAGGTATTAGAGTAGCCTTTCCTAGCCTATAGAGGAGGCTAGGCAGGGTATATGCTAGCCTTAAATATATTATTTATAGTATTATTAGTGGATTTAGCGAGAGTAGTACTACTTAGTCCTAGGTGTAATAGTCTATACTATCCTCTTCTCTAAATAAAATATAGAGTATATAGATATTTAATATAGTATAGCAGCTATACGCTTATATTTTATTTAAAGAGAGAGATAGTAACGAGGCCTTCTAAATAAACCCTGCTTTACTAGGTCCCGCTATAGACTAATTCGCCTAGAACGAAGTACCTAAGAAAAGTATATAATATTAGTCTCTAATTAGTACCTAAAAACAGGGGTTTTACTATAGTAAATCAAGTACCTAGTAGAGCACTTAATTTAGTACTATTTAAAAGAACTTAGAAGGTAAGTAGTAGAATAAAGAGAATTAGGTCGTTATTAATCTACTAGGATAATACGTAATTTAGATATAATATCTCGTCTTTTAGTAGCTTTAATAATAATATTATTTTTTAAATTAGTCTATAATATTAGTACTTTTTATTCTTTTTTTAATACTTTTTACTTATATACTTCCTATTCTATTCTATTCTCTCTAGCACCTCTTCTTACCTAGCTCTATTTTTTAGTCTTCTTTATCTCTTCTATCTAAATTTAGTATCTCTTCTATCTAATTTAGCCTAGCCTATAAGTGAAATTAGCCTATTCTCTTCTTTTCTAATAGAGAGAGGTAGTCTATTCTCTTCGGAGTGCTAGGCTAACTAAGGCGAGGAAAGCTAAAACACTATTAGTTAGTATAACTAACCTCTTAATACTTACTCTCGACGAGTACTCGAGAGCTCTTCGTAGAAGGTATAAGACTTATAATAGAGCTTTCCTAACTTCGAATACGAGACTCTCTTAATAAGCGCGAATAAGGACTCTTCTAATAAGCGTAGATAAGACTCTTCTATAAGACGCTCTTAACTTCGAATATAGTGAAAGCTCTACTACGAGTAGGTATACCTTCTTAATTCGATAGCTTACTCTCTCGACGAGCTCGTATAAAGCCTTTTATAGAAGGTATTCAAAACTAGAAGCCTAGCGGCGCGCTAGCTTATTCTAAGAGGTGCTCGAAGATATATTCGAATTCAGAAGCCTAGTACTCTACGAAGCTAGTATAAATATAATACTAAATACGAGCTACTATAACTACGAACGCTACCTGCTATCTTTACTATAAAGCTAGAGCTAATAACGTACTAGAGTATAAGAGAGGAAGTTAGATAGGATTTAGAAGTAGGACTTTATCTTTAAGAATATATAGAATTTTCTAGAGAAGGAATAAAGAGCGATATAGTTAAGAGGTTCTTTTATAATCTAGTCTACTATTATTATAAGCTTAGGAAGTTGTCTCTTCTAGACCTAAGAGATATATTATAAGAAAATAGAGTCTTACGTAACCTCTTTTCTCTATATATATAGTAGAGTTTTTATGATAGTCCTAGTCATATACGTCACTCACGTGACTAGGTTGGCCCGAGGCTTTGCCGAGGCTTTGCTTAATATATATAAATAAAGCTAGAGTGTCTATACTCTTCACTTTTCTCTTTAGTTTAGTTTTCTTTAATATTAGGTACTATTCTATAAGTACTCTCTTTATATATTTATAAAAGGCTATTATACTAAAACTAAACTCTCTCTCTTTTTCTAGGAAGGCTTTTACTAATATTCTAATAATAATATATATATTTACTTATATTAAATCTACTAAATTTACTATCTTTCTCTATAAAGCCTATATAGTATAAGAGATAGATTATAGATTAGAAGCTTATAGCTAGGCTCGATGAAATACGTGAAAGTAATCTCTTATATAATATAGTAATAAACGTCTAAAGAGAAGAGGAGAGTACGAAGTACTCTCGTAACTATATATAGGTCCGCTACTAGTATAGTCACGTATCCTTCTTATAATATGCCTGTCTAAAAGAAAGGTTAGCTCTAAAGACCTAAAAAGGTAAAAGAAAGAAATAAATAAGGCTATAACTCGTCTTCTAGTTCTTAAGTAAGCTTTCTCTAAGTTATAGCTAGCTTTAGAGGTCGTATACTCTAGCTAGCGTCTATATAGCCACGTCCTATTAAGCTATAATATTATCTAACTTCTAGCTATAAGTAAGTTCT
Organism: Hymenoscyphus infarciens; assembly: GCA_001414345.1. Taxonomy (NCBI): domain Eukaryota; kingdom Fungi; phylum Ascomycota; class Leotiomycetes; order Helotiales; family Helotiaceae; genus Hymenoscyphus; species Hymenoscyphus infarciens. Next base: position 56,345 of record LLCB01000129.1, read on the forward strand.
TCTTAAGTTATAGCTAGCTTTAGAGGTCGTATACCCTAGCTAGTGTTATATATAATAGTATCTCTTTCCTTTAAGATACTTAAGAGCGCTTTAAACTATACTTAACACCGGTGTGTATTCCTAGCCTATACTACGTCTTAGAGGGGTATATTAATATAAGGAGTAAGAATTTAGTAAGATATAGACGTGCGGTTAGCAGACGTTAGACGTGCGAAGTTATCTAGAAGTAGATAGTAAAGTTATCGAGATAGCCGTTACTATAGTAACGTAAGAAATACTAATAAGAGAGGAGAGGAGAGGAGATAAAACCGAGTCTCGGAGATTAATATTAGAGCGGAGGCGTAAAGATCGAGGACTTAGGACTTAAGAGATTAAAGAGAGGTTACTTAAAAGATCGAAGAGTATATATATATTAAGAGATCGAAGAGGGGTTACTTGAGAGATTAAAGAGTATATATATATATTAAGAGATTAAAGAGAAGTTACTTAAAAGATCGAAGAGGGTATATATATAGAGCGGAAAGGGCGTAAGAGAAGAGGGGTTACTTAAGAGATCGAAGAGTATATATATATTAAGAGATCGAAGAGAGGTTACTTAAAAGATCGAAGAGAGTATATATATAAAGCGGAAAGGGCATAAGAGAAGAGGGGTTACTTAAGAGATCAAAGAGTATATATATATATTAAGAGATTAAAGAGAGTATATATATAGAGCAGAAAGAGCGTAAGAGGGATATCCTTTATCTTTCTCACTAACCTACTAGAGAGCTAGGAGACGGTTATACTTATTACTAGACAGCGTATATACTAATAGCTAGATTCTAATCAGGTGTTCGAATTATAAGATTAGGAAGTAGACGAGAGAGGGAGAGAATAAGAGAGAGAGAGGACGAGAGAGGGAGATCGGTTATAATATAGTAGAAGTGGTTTTGGTAAGCGGAGTCGATTTAGAGAGGTTACTAGATTTTAGAGTATTACTACTATATAGTATAAGAGATAGATTATAGATTAAGAGCTTATAGCTAGGCTCGATGAAATACGTGAAAGTAATCTCTTATATAGTATAGTAATAAACGTCTGAAGAGAAGAGAAGAGTGCGGAGCACTCTCGTAACTATATATAGGTCCGCTACTAGTGTGGTCACGTGTCCTTCCCGCAACAGCCTAATCTATTTATATCGAGTAGTAAGGTCTAGTGTTCTTCTATTAGCTATATTAAGCCTTTTAAAAGTAACCTATTAACTTAAGAACTATTCTACTCTACTTTAGAGTTAGTAAAGCTAATCTCTCTTCTTTCTTCTATTAACGTTATATTCTAATCTAGCTTAAGAACTTAATCTAAAAAAACATATATACTAGCTATTACTATACTACTACTACTACCTCCTTCTATTAAAGTAACTACTAGTTCCTTATAATATAAGATCCTTAAATTACCTCTATTTAACTCTACTTTATAATAAATCCTTAAAGTAATAACCTTATTAATAAGTAAAGTTTATAAACTTAAAGTAAATACTTTAAATATAGTTAGTACTTCTTATTAATATACTTTTATTTAGCTATAAACTCTTAATATAACTCGTTCCTCTTCTATAGTTCTATTATCTAAGAAGATAAGTAGAATAGCTAATCTTTAGTAATTTACTATAAAAGATAAATTTACTTATATAACCTAGGAAACTAAAATTATAATAAAGTTATTTATTAATACTAACTACTTTAAGTTTAAAGAAGTAAGAATAAATTTAATTTACTACTATACTTTTAGAAGAGCTTAAAACTATATTTACTTAAGATATAAGTTTAATACTATTAACTAGTTTAGTAGCTATAAAGAGATATTAACTTACCTCTAAAATATTACTATTAGCTCTTACTTATACTAAAAAGCTTATATCTAATACTAAGACTTTATTATATTAAAGATAAAAACTTTCTATAACTTCTATACTAAGTTCTAATAACTTATAAATAAAGTTAAAGTTCTCTTATAAGACTAAGTAAAAGACTTATAGAATAAATTAACTCTTATACTATACTAATCTCTTATTATTACTAAGTTCTAAGCTAAGAGAGATATAAACTCCTTTTATAATCTTATAAGTAGTATTAATAGTAACCTCTAAAATCTTACTTCTTAAAAAGTATAAGTAATAAACTTTCCTCTTATCTTAAACTTATATATACCTACTCTTATACCTACTAGCTCTTCTTTCTTTATAACCTCTTTTATCTCTCTTAGACGCCTTAACACCTCTATTATAAATAACTACTTAACTCTAGAACTATTAGATAAGTACTTTAACTATAGTAAGCCTAGTTATTACGTTAAGAATTATCTAAAGCTAAGGATATATAAGGTTAACTTTAAAGAGCTTAAAAGAAAAGATACTAGCTTAGAGTTAAGAAACAAAGAAGCTTAAAAGAAGACTCCTTTTTAGATAAATATAAGATTAATTTCTCTAAGATTAATTTATAGTTATTAATTAGTAGAAAAGCATTTACTTTACTTAATATAATAACTATTAATAGATTTAATATATAAACTACTATCTTTAGTAACCTTAGAGTAAATACCTTTTCTTTTATAAATATATAACTTAGTTATAACTTTATAAAGTTCTATAATTTAAAGACTAAAAGACTTCCTATTTCTATTAAGATTTAAAGATATAATAGAGAAATTAAAAGTAAAGCTATATACTATCTCTTTTTAAATTATATCTTAGATAGCTATAAATTCTTTAATATACTATTTATCCTCTTAGACTTAGATCTATATAATATTATCCTTAGCTAGAGGTTCTTTAAATACTTTTATATTAATATTAATATAACTTATTAGAAACTACTCTAGTCTAATAATCTTAAGCTTTACTTCTTTACTTAATAACTAACTCTTCTCTCTTAAGACACTATATAACTAAAAGACTCTATACTCTCTTACTAGAATAAAGCTAATACTTATAACTGAGCTATAGAAATAGATAAATAATACTAATAAGATAGAAGGCTCTTAAAGCCTATAAATTACTTTAAAATTAATACTATAACTCTAGCTAGTTATACTCTAACTATATATAGTAGAGGAGGCTATAAGTCCTTAATATAAGTAAAATACTAGGTTATAAAGAAAGAACTTAAAAGTATTATAAAAAAGGTACTTACTCTAGTATACTATTAGAAACCCTTTATCTTAAAGAAGTTAGACTTTATTATTAATATTTTAGCTATTTTAGCTATAAGAATATATTATTACTTACTCTAAAAAGATAATAAGATATTTACTATAAGTATATATAAAATCAATACTATTATAGCTAATTAAGAACTAGATATAGCCTCTAATATCGCTCTTCCTAATAAGTACTAAGACTTTAAAGAGGTATTTTCTAAGGCTATCTTAGATACTCTCCTACCTTACTAATACTATAACTATAAGATTAATCTTAAAAGTCTAAATACTCTTAAATATTCCTCTCTATATAAGATATTTATAGAAGAGTTATTAGCTATAAAGGAATCTATCTTAAAGAATCTCTATAAAGGGTTTATTAAATATAACTAGTCTTCTTTTACTACTTCTATTCTATTTATAAAGAAAGTAAATAGAAGGCTACGTTTCTATATTAACTTTTAAAAACTTAATAATCTTACTTAAAAAGACTACTATCTATTACTTCTAATTAATAAAATACTTATATATATTAGTTAAGCTTATATTTTTACTAAACTAGATATTTAATAAGCTTTTTACTATATATAAATAGATCTAGATACTAAGGAATTAACTACTTTTTATACCTACTATAAAACGTATAAGTATAAGGTTCTACTATTTAGTCTAATAAATAGCCTATCTATCTACTAGTATTATATAAATAACGTTCTATTTAACTATTTAGACAACTTCTACTCTATCTACTTAAATAATATCCTTATCTACTTATTAAACGTTCTTAAATATAAAGAGTATATATAAAAAGTCCTTTAATATCTTAAAGATACTAGGTTATAAGTTAATATTAAGAAGTATAAGTTTAATATTAAGAAGATAAAATACCTTAGGTTTATTATTAATATTAATAGTATTAAAGTAGACCTTGAAAAGGTCTTAGTAGTATAGAAATAGTAAGCTTTAGAGATAGTAAAAGGCGTTTAAAGCTTCCTTAGTTTTTATAACTTCTATTAAAAGTTTATCTAGAACTATAGTATAATTATAAAGCTCTTAGTATACCTAGTATAAAATAATATACTTTTTAATTTTAATAAAGAGTATTAGGAAGTATTTAAAGACCTAAAGATAGTATTTACTTTTATACTAATCCTCTACTACTACTCTTTTAATCTCTCTACTATAATTAAGATAGACGCTTTAAATAGAATTATTACTAGAGTATTATAATAATAATAAGCTAATAGAGAATAGTACCTTATAGCCTACTTTAGTAAGACTATGTCTTTAGCTAAATATAACTATAAAATATATAATAAAGAGCTACTTACTATTATATACTTACTTATAAAATAGAGACTAGAACTATAAAGTACTTATTCGAAAATCTATATTTATACTAATTATAAAGCGCTTAAGTACTTTATAACTACTAAGTAACTTACTACCTATTAAGTAAGATAGGCTAAAGCCTTAGCTAAGTACTATTTTATTATTATATTCTATTTAAAGTATAAGAATAGTAAAATAGATACTTTAACTTATAAAGTAAATAAAATATACTTATAAAAAGAACTTAAAAAGTAGTACTAGACTTATATACTTCTAATAAAGAAATAAGTTAATATAAAAGCACTTAAAGACCTAAAGGTTAAAATAAGCTTAATTATACTAGCTCTAGTTAATAATAACTACTTCTAAGAATTATTTATACTTTTAAAATAAATCTACTAAGTAAATAAGAATACTATAATACTTTAAGCTATATAAGTATAAGCTAAAACTAATACTAATTCCTTATATATCTTAGAGAAAGGTCTTTTACTTTACTAAAACTACTTAGTAATACTAGATATAGATATACTAAGAATAGACCTAATTTATAAGGCTTATAATTAGATACTTTTAGCTTATCTAGAAAGGGATAAGACCTACTAGATTCTATATTTAAGATATATCTAGTAAAACATAAAAGCTAATATTATAAGATATATATAAAACTATTATAATTATAAAAGAGTAGACGTTTCTTAAGATAAAACACTTAGCTATTTATACCTACTCCTAATACTACTATATATATAGTAATATATAGCTATAGATTTTAAGTCCTTTCTAGTTAATAAGCATAGTTATAATAATATATTTATAGTAATAAACTACTTATCTAAACAGTCTATTTTAATACTCTACTATAAGAATATTACTTCTAAACAGATAATAAGGTTATATATTAAACATATTCTATAATACTATAGAATTCTAGAAAGTATAATATTAAATAGAAGCTCTTATTTTATTACTACGTTTTAAAGAGAGTTTACTTAAATCCTAAGTATTTAGCTTTAACTCTTAACTATAAACTACGCTTAAATAGATAGCTAGACTAAGATTATAAATTAATACCTTAATTAGTACTTATAGTTATATATTAATTATTATTATATAAATTAGTCTAAGATCCTTCTAATAATAGACTATATATAGTTAATACTACCTTATAATACTATTAGAATATCGCCTTTTAAGTTATAAAAGAGATATATACTAAGAACCTCGTTTAACTAGCAAATACTAGAACTAGCTAATATAAAAGAATAGCTATTATAAGAAGAGGCTATAGTAGTTATAAAGATAATCTAGAAGGTCTTAGATATTAGCTAAGTAAATATATTAAAAGCTTAATAAAAGAAGAAATAAAATATAAATAAATATAAATAAGACGTTAATTTTAGAGTAAGAGATATAGTCTTTATTATAATAAAGAACTAAGTAACTTAATAACTAAGCTAAAAGCTAGACTACTAAATAGCTAGCTCTTTTAAGATTCTTAAAAAAGTAAGTTCTACTTTCTAATTATAACTACTAGCTTCTATTAAAGTTTACCTTATCTTTACTCTTAAAAAGTTATATAAGGTTATAGATAATCCTTTACTAGGATAGGTAGTTATACTACCTCTACTAATTATTATAAATAAAGAAGAGGAATAAGAGATTAAAGAAATACTAGCTAGTAAGAAGAGATAGTAGTCCCTTTATTACTAAATTAAGTAGAAAGGCTATAATAAAAACTTTAATTAGTATCTAGCTTAATAACTAATATATATACTATAACTAGTAGAGAGGTTCTATTTAGAGAAGCTAAAAATAGCTAGTTCTCTAAAAGCTCTTCTATTATAGAAAATAGTATATAAGGCTAAGAGAGAGGATTATAGTAAGCTAGAGCTTAATACTCCTATATTAAAAGAGAATAAAGCTACTTAGTTATAAAGAGCTCTTTTAAAAGAGAGGTAGTATAATAGTCTTAGTTATATATATTACTTATATAACTAGGTTAGCTTAAGGCTTTGCTAAGGCTTTGCTTAATATATATAAATAAAGCTAGAATGCTTATACTCTTCGCTTTTCTCTTTAGTTTAGTTTTCTTTAATATTAGATACTATTCTATAAGCACTCTCTTTGTGTATTTATAGAGAGCTGTCACAGTTTTCACCTCTGAATATAAGGCTTCTTAGAGCGTTTTTAACTTAAAAATACGTTATATATTTGAATCTAACTTATCTTATTAAGAGCTTGTTTAGCTTATACTAGTTAAAGAGATATACTATCTATAATTAATAGCTCGTACTTAATATATATTTAGCTCTAAATATTCTATTATAAATAATATATAGAAAAGAAATAAGTATATTAAAATAGTAATTAATACTTTCACTCTCTAATTAATTATAAATACCTCTCTTTACTCTCTAAATTAATTGAATTATAACTATATAACTCTCTAAATAATACTCTCTAAGTATAAGTATATTCTAGTTATATTTCTAGTTATATTATAAAAAACTTTTAAGTAATAGCTATACTAGGTATTATAACTATTATAACTATTATAACTAGTACTAATTTTAATAAGAGTATACTTCTAGAATAGTTATACTAGCTATTACACTTAGTACTAGCTATGCTACTATAAATTATATATAGCGCTGAAAATAATATAAGTCGGCTATAGTATTCGTAGTACTAAGGCTAACCTACTATCTAACTCTCTAATACTAAGAATACTAAGACTAACTCGTCTACTAAGTCTTAAGATTATACGATTATACAACTAGCCTCTTACTTCTTTATATACTATATAGTTATATAAAACCCTATAATAGAACGAAATATATACTACTATAGAAGAGGTATATAGAAGTGCGTTTAATAGAATAATATACGTAGATACTAGGCTCTAATATAGAAGAAAAGGCTAAACTAGCCTTTTCTAACTCTAGAAGAGTAGGCTGCATATATAAGAGGTTTTAGACGATATAAAAGAGGTACGAAACCGAACAACGATATACGTCGGCTAATATAAAAGCCTAAACTCTATAAAGTACGTCTGAAAGTCTAGATAGACGTACTTCTTCTAAATTAGATAAGGTAAAACAATAACTATCAAAACCTTATATATACGGCATATACTACGTAACCTCGGCTATATAAGACAGTATGCTATTATAAACTCTATAATAGATTAAAAAAGTAAGTAATAAATTATATATTTCAGTAAAAGTTTAGTTAGTAAAGAGCCTCTTTATACGTGTTAAGTATATAGGTAGCGTAAGTAGGAACGTATATAGAAGGCTCTTTATATATAACAATTATTAAATATTATTATATTTACTTATAGACTAACTTAAATATCTCTGTTTTCTAATAAGAAATCTCTTATATTTAGAGGGTATTATCTAAGTAGTAGTTTAGTTATAATTCAATTAAATTAGAGGAGATTCAAGGTATTTATAATTAATTAGAGAGTAAAAGTGTTAATTAACGATATTAAAAAGCTTAGAGATTTTCAGATTTTCAAAAACCAGTAGTACTAGCTACTTATCTAATATAAATTCACTGAACATTATTCTCAAGGAATAATAGAAACATCGAAATTTATTATATAAAGTTTTGAGAAAATTGTTAGTATATTACATGTAAGCCTATATAGCTACTATCTAAATAACATCGATTTGATATAATTATTTGAACTATTATAAAGAATTATATTAAAATATAGATCTTATAAAAGAGTAAACAGAGGTTACCCCGCCATCAGGATGAAACAAGTTATCTCTAGAATTCGTAAATGAAGTATACTATGTCTAAGAGATGCTTAGAATTACAGACTATCAAGATTTAAGTTTTACTCTTTCGAAACGATTCAAAACATCCTTTCGATATATTTAACAATATTTGCACTTCTATCTATACTACTTCCTGTTTTCTTTGCTACATCAATCCCAAGTTTTGCTGCAATTTGCGTAGGCAACTGGATACGGGTCAAGTGTTTAGAGAACCTCCGTCTCGCTTAGCCCCATTTTGCTGAACTGCATTCAAAAATAGCCTGCCACCAACATATTTGCCTAGATTTGATAACGTATATTTGCTTAAATGTGGATATATGTAAACAGTGAGAGTACAAATGGTATTCTAGTGCTCTGACGTCGATATATCAATACGGTAACCAAGTCATACTAAGCGAGAGTCAAAATGGTTGTCAGTCGAACTAAATCAAAAGAACCGGCGTTAGTAGGTAGGCTACAAGGTATTATTAGATTGTAACATACTACGATATCTTCACATAAACAGCATGTGTTTCGTCTCTTCGAGACTCGGGGAAAAATTTAGATGTCCATTTAGACAAGATGTACGGAAGTTAGTCAGAGTAGAGAACTGTTTTAGTAGGTCCACTGTAATTAAAACTCTCGCCACCAATCCTAGGGAAAGACACGATTGACTGAGATTGGATATCGGTATTGGAAAGAAAAATGATATATGGAGGGCGGTAACGAGGAACGGGTGCTGGGGGGATGAGGACCTCCTCCAGGAAATAATTCAAATCATCCATTCGATCAAGCTGCATGTCGGATGGAACGTCGGGAAATAAATTTTCTGCTTTTATGAAGATTATTACTGGGCGTGGAAGGTACTTATCCTCCAAATCCGTGAGTCTTGGAGAGAGAACAGAGTATGTCAGTGGTCGACTGGTGCCCCATATATATTCTTTCGCTCTCGAAAGCTCCCGCGGGTCTTTCGTACAGGGGTCCATATAATTCCTGCAGTGGAATTCCAGAGGTTGTTCAGCGAAGTTGGTGACACGCCAGAGGTCAGTCATCTAATACATCGAAGTTAGTTTGCTTCCTCGGCTAATTGTACGAAGTAAGTCTTGCATAGGTGTACCAGATGACGTTGCAGAAGTGAGAAATCAATTCTCCATTCTCCTAACCCCTCTTTGATGATTGAAAATCTCTCAGGAGAATGTTTCCGGCCACGAAACAACTGAGATAGGGAAACATGCTCTTAGGGTTCACTTACATAGCCAACATATGTCTCGTTGTCAATCTCACTAGGACCGAAAAGACGCACAATGTTGTCCCGCATAAGTTGTCGCTCGAATAGTAGATCGGGTTTAATTTGAAGAGCCAAGAATCTTGAAGAATCATGTTCAACGCTTTTCGAGCTCATATAACTTGACGCTGATGAGATGCTTCTCGTGCTGACACTCGATTGAGAACGAAATGAGACACTTAGCCATGAGCGCGATGGTTTCTCCTGGCTAGATTTCTTTCTTTTGGTATGTCTGGGGAGAGCTCCATCGAGATACGCGTATGTGACTGGTACAAACCAGTCCTGGACTTCGATGCGAGGGTAGAGCTCCACGCGGACACGACAGTTGCGAAGACCTTTTCGTGCTTGGCTTGCCGAGTCAGAAAAAGAATCCAGGTCTTTGAAGAAACTACGGTAGAACCTTTCGCAAAGGAGTCGTACTGCCGCGCTTGATATGTTGTAGGACATGGCGAGTATCTTCAAAGAATTTTCTATTGAAAAGAGTCGACTTAGATTTCCTTCATTGCCATCAAATGGATTCGCGGATTTGCAAGCATTCAGGACAGCGTAGGGAACTCTGTGTAAGTGAAGCTCGTCGGCAATCTCCCTGGCCGATACCCCGACGAGATTGTTTTTGACGTCTTCCGAGTCTCTTTGCAAGAAGTCTTCGTGCAAGAAATGGAGGTATGAGGTTTGTGTATTCTGATCTTGACTGAAGTTATACTTAAGCAGTGATCAATTGACAACACCAATCGAGAGACAGAGACTTACCTTGTTTGACTCGTGACACGGCCATGCACATCGAAGTGGACGATATCAAAGAACCCTTTGGGGCGTGCGTTGAGATGCGTTTGGAATGCTTTAAATGTACCAGGCCGTACCACTTCCAAGACTATACTGTGATGTGACTTGACATCTTCGAGTGTACGTTTCATACGTAGGATTACGCTCATTGTAACCCCAGGATCAATGTCATAGTATTGACCCTTGTTTCTTTCAAAGCTCCTTGCAATTACCAACAAAATTTTCACCCGGCCCTTTTCTTTCTCATAAATCGGTTCTCCAGTAATTTCGGCTGCTGGACCCCCAATGACCTTGGATTGGGATGCCACTCGTCTGACTGTGATCGTTCGGGATTTAATTCTAGGCCACAGCTCTTCGTCCTCCAATTGCTCCCATCTTATCCGATGAATTGTATTTTCCGTCTCATGTTGACTGCCAGACTCCCTGATCTCTATGAGAATTTTTGGACGTTTCAAGGACCCAGAAAACATGCCAATTCCCAACCGTCTGAAAAGTTCCTTCCCATACTCGCTTATTAAGGTATCCGTGGTTTTTGCAATTGCAGCATCGTATTTCCCCTCGTTCAGCATCTCATTGAGATATATCAAGCAAGATTTGTGGTCTGAGCTCGAGCATGGATCGTAGAATGTACATTCGATCGGTCTCGGTTTATCGTCTACTGTGATCTTGACGTGGTATTCCAGTCTTCCATCTTGGAAAACCCTCAGGCAAGGTATTTGTTGGATGACGATCTTGTGGAAGTCGGGTACAGCGAATGTTTTTAAGGAGGATGGCATTGCTGCTAACAATCGTCCGGTCAATACATATCTCCGCGTTAGTTTTGAGGAATTCAACTTACCATCTGCAGTGTTGTAGAACCCATTCGCCCCTAATCTTCCCAAGTGCTGCGTCACGCAGCAGAGGTTGTGGCTGCTATGTCTTTGCTCTTAATATTATGCGAAATGCTTGGATAATGCTCAAACCTAGAGGTCACTGTCCGAAATCAGTTCGATTACGCGAGCAGGGCTCAAAGAATGACTTCAATTTTTCGAGATTTGGCGATACGAAATCTTGGGCGGAACGCTGCAAACAAATACAGACGGAGGTGTGTGAACCCGTCGAGTATTTTAAAGGTAGCGCGGGTTCCACAAAGAGACCCTAAAACATCACTTTTTGCAACTGTCTCTGCTGACAGTACAAGTAGCCATGGTATGATGCTGAAAATATGTTTGGAGCTATTGAACAAGGCTGCTGCTCAACAGGAAAGCTGGAGCTGCAAGCCACTCAAAGGGGACAATGGGAACAATGGTGGCTGAATTGTTTTCTGGCCATTGGCTCGAGCCCCAGTCACCAGACTAGTGATTTTGTGGCATGCAGAAGCAGAATCGAATCAACGAAGCTTTTTTGACCAGGTTCACGGTGGACAATAAAAGTGGCAGTAAGTACTTCAGGTTAGTACCTGCCGAGGAAGCCCTCGTTGTTCCAAAGTTCTAGGGTAATTCAAGTACTGGAAATTTTGAACGACGGGTTGCTTATTTATTGCCGCTTTTAAAGTTCACCGTGGAAAAGCAAAAATACTCCACTTGGAGGCGTACAAGTATCAGGTTGCTGCAACCTCACGGAGGTACAGCTTGAGGCTGTGTAGGCGCTCACCCAATAACTGGGGGGCTTTGCTATCTCCAAGGCTCCCAGATGATGCTGTAATGCATGAAATATGACACACCGCCTGAGGATAGAGCCTTCTCTAAATTGAAGCGATTGTTCCGGATTTTGAGGAGTATTTTCTTTCAGCCATCACACGGGGAGCCCAACGACGCAACGAATGACAAAATGGCAATCAGAAACCAACCTTTGAAGATTTTGGATGACTACTACCTGTTACCGACAGGGGCAAATATCGAGAGGTTTGACAAACTATTAGGGAGAGTTGTTGAGAACCATGTCTACCCTCTTACTCGATATGAGCCGGATGACGACCTTGTTCCCCAAAAATTGGTGCCAAAACTCATGGGAAACTCGAATCCACTTGAGTCGGTAAAGGAGACTTCTCGAAAAGACCGAAAGAGCGAAGCAAGACTTAAGGCAGGTTTTTCTCATCCCTTTCCCTTCTGACGGGTCGTTTCAGGAGAACAAGAAATTCGTAATCAGTGAAGTGTAGAGTAAGTATACTCTACTCTCTCATTGTTCGACGAAGACTTATGTACCCGATTTCCTGTAACCCTCCGCACTTTGAACACTCGCTATGAATAGCAATACTGACCTGGAGATACTCTACAGTTAACGGACCTCGTGGGAGCGCATGCGAGCGCGGAAGAGGGGCAATCTGCGACCGTTTCGGTGTACTTGCTAAAAACATACGATATGACGCAAATAAGGCTCAATTTCGCGACACTTAAAGAAAATCCTCAGTATCTCGCTGGCATCAAGAAGCTTTTTGATGAAATCGAGCACGAAGGGACCGGAAATAAACGTCTTCCCATGATAACGAAGGTCCTGGTCTGTGAGGACGTAGAGGTCACAACAACACAAGAATCGAACAAGGCGGGTGGATTTGAGGCCACCGTCCCAGGAACAGCAATTGCCAGCAATGGCGCTATACCAAAAGGACCACTGGATGGGGAGGTTGCTTTTGAGCACGGAAAAACAACAGCAGCCGAGAAGAGCAAAAAGATTACGGGGGGCATCATAGTTGGGCTCGCATATACGTGGATAGAGCAACAGCCAGCGCAACAACCGCGGAAGACGAAACCCAAACTGATGGATAGGATCAAGTCGTGGTTTCACAAGGAAGAAGGACATAAATATGACATAGTTGTTCGTAACAATGATATTGGTGGGCCCTATATGGAGGTGCCTGGCAGAGAAGAGGAAGGAACACAAACAGAAGGGAAGGTTATTGAGGAAAGCAGCAGCGATGCCCAGACGGTCGAAGTGAATTGACGATACAATGAAGGAGCCTCTTTCTTAGCTATCTTACATTAATATATATTCCATTCTTGTATAACGAGTGACAAAATCGACGGCCAAGAAATAGGTAGTCTTCTTTGCCCCCCCCGCACTTGCTCAGTACTGGTACTGTCATCACTCCAACTTTCTAGCATCATTTTCAAGTAATTATTCGAAAGGTATCGAACAACCTGAACCATTATTCCAAATCTTTTGAATAACGGTCGTGATTGTGCTAAACCATTTGGGTGAGAGGAGCTCTGCGGATTTTTAATTCAGCTTGTGGCGGCTGCTGACAGGCGACGCATGTGCTGCATTTTTAGCGAGCCGGCTTGATTCACAGCCCCAGGTTTGCCCTCTTTAGGCCTCACCACGATTTGTCGCATCGTCACCACAACGACGACAACCACGAAATCACGAAATTTTCATTGTCCAGCAAGTTCAACAACGATTTTTAAACTTTTTGCGTTACTGCTACGCTGTAATGTGAAACATTACGTTTAAGAACGAACTTGCTCGTACCGTGGATGCCTTGATAGCTCTCCCCAGAGCACGATGACGATTCATCACGAAGACCTCGACCTCGGCGCCTTAATTCGGAATTTCAAAGAAAAGATACAGGAAACGACATGCTACTCCCTCGCAAATCCTAATATTGATGAGAGGCGTCCATTTGTCCCCATGAAGCGTGTGGAGGCATACTTCTCTGAGAATCAAAATGAGCGGCTGAACAACATCTTGAACGCACTGTACCACCCCGAAATACCTCCGACATACCCTGAAGCCATCCTAAGGAGATATAACTCAGTGTTTTGTATCCTTCTGGAGATTGGTAAGGGAGATATCATTCATCTCTTTACAGAACACGACGCCCTGCGGGATAATCACCTGCCCTTCGATGAATCAAATGCCCCTCTACAGTTTCCGGAGCGTGCGGGAAAACCGAGTTTTTATCAGGAATTTTGTCAACATCAATGGAAATACTCCATTCCTTCCTTTAGAAGACCCATGGATCAGTCCTTTCCACCCCAACAAATCTTGCCAATCATCGCCCGGGATCAGCTGTCCGAGGGCAAATCCGGTTATAGCCTCTCGAGGATAATCATTCACGAAGATTATAATTTTTTGCACACAGAAAAGAGCGAACTGGTAGGTCTTTGTCTTCAAACCAAACAATCTTTGCTTATGCCAGCAGCAAAATACATTCACCATGAAATCGTATGCTTCCAGCTCGGCCCACGAGATAGACCTTTATGATATTGAGGTAAGAGTATTCAGGTATTTCAGACACACCCAAGGTATATTAGGATACTGCGGAACATATAATCAAGATGATACCTTCAATATCATACTAGAGTACGCAGACCAAGGGGACCTGGACGAGTACTTCAAGAATGTACCCCAACCCACCACTGGAGGGGAGATCATCAAGTTTTGGCAACGCGTTTTTATCATCATCAAGGCGTTGGCTGCAATACACAAATTACAACCCAGTGAATTTCCAAATATCGGGTAAGGCTATGTATTTTCTCGTCCCACCGAAAATGAAGCTAACAAACTTAGATGCCATCTTGATATAAAACCGTCAAACATTCTCGTCGCTAGTCATGATGCGCCAACTCCTTATGAATGGAAGCTTCAACTTGCAGACTTAGGGTTAAAACAAATCGGCGGTAAAGTCTCCAATAATGAAATTTCTAATGGGCGTCAGTCTTACGGCATGTTACCTCCCTCGAAAGTGTGACACATACTAACAACCCCAAGTTTCCCCTGAAATTGCGGCCAATATCCAGATGCCGAGTCAACATAACGATATTTGGTCGTTAGGGTGCATCTTCAGTGAAGCTGCAACATGGATCGCAAGTGGATACAATGGATTGTTGGCGTATCGTCTCCAGCGTACGATTGAAAATGACGAGGACCATAATCCCGTCCCAAGGACCGGCTTCCACGACGGACGGAAAGTGCTGGATGTTGTCCAGGAACATCACAGAAACTTATCGAATATTTTACTCTCTGATGATTTCATTACCCAATCGGTCATAGATCTCATGGTTGAAGAAATGCTGGAAGTGCCGGAGGGACGTCCAACTGCAGACCAGCTCCTGGTCAAATCGGAACGAATTCTCTCCAAGGCTAGATATCAGTACGCGGCGTTGGGGAATGTCCCCTCCCAACAAAACAAGAGTACCATCCCCTATACAAGACCTGTTTTGCCACGAAGTCCATTGTCAAATTACGAGATATCCAGGCCCATGGATGGTCAGACCCCCTCGAATCAAATTATTATAGCTCATCACTCGAAGTCGAGTACACGGAGAGTATCTCAAAACTTGAAGGGAGATCAAACCGGCGAGCTTGCAGATATTTCTGAACAACAACACTTCCCTTCGATCGTTCAACCGTCTAGCAATGGTTTAGCGGACTCGGTAAACACTGATGCTGGCACAACTCGCGTAATGGCCCCATCCTCGCTGCCGCTTACACCAAGGCTTTTGATACCGGACTTTGATGACTTCTCTTCCAGTGCTGGTAAGGAATTCTCTTTTCACGTCACCAAGCTAAATTCCATTACGATAAACCCTCTTGTCGCGCTAAATAGCCATCCATGTCTTAACTGCAAAAAACGATCCAAGAGTTCTAGAAGTTATTATTCTAGGACAACTAATAAAATGACGAGAGCTGTTTAGTGCTCCACTTGTTGTCTAGTTTGCGCTTTGGTGGAGATGTGAAATTTCACTGATTATGAGATAGAACAAGAACACGATAGTATTTTTCGACGACGCACAGACAGCCCTAGGAGGTCTAGATCTGATGGTCGCCAGGTTTCCGAGGCTCCACTATCTGTAGCAGATGTCCAGCAGTGGAAAAAGGAAAGAAAAAGCAAATATGGAGCAACTCCCTTATTCGATTCTCAGTCACTTAAACAACTAAGCTCAAGAGATCATGTAAGTAAAATCAATTCATCGAAATCCAGATGATCGGTCCTTGCACCCAGGTCCACTACAGCATAATTTACAAGACAATTGAAACAATTGAAGTTATTACCCGAGATGGGTTAGGAGAATCGAAGATTTGATATCCCAGTTCTCCTAACCCTTCTCGGTTAATAGCTATAACCTCCATATTATATTTTGTACAGGGGCATAGCAGGGTGACGGGATGCAATGACCAAACTTCTTGCCACTGCTATACTAACACATTAGAAGATTTTCGTTATTGATGATTCGGCTTCTATGTCGCTACACTGGAACAAATTGCGAGATACCGTTGAGGCCTTGGCCTATGTCCTCAAACGCGCGGATTCTGACGGTATCGATGTGGCTCTCACTACTTCCAAGGATGAAATCAAAGCCGTACGGTCAACCACGAAGCTTATAAGATTTCTCGAGCAGCAAAATCCGAAGCAACACCCATGGAATGCGAAAACGGATATCAATTCAAGCCTTGGTCCCATCTTGATGAGGCACAGGGATACTGTTCGCGAAGGGACCAGATCTCGATCAGGGAAGCGTCCCCGACCCTTCACCTTATATGTTTTTACCGATGGCATTTGGAAAGGAGATGAAAGTAGAGATACTCACTTGGGAATACTTGAAAAGGATCTCAACTGCCTCGAGTTTGATGATTCAAGTTGCGGGGTGCAGTTTATTACCTTTGGCGACGACCCGGTAGGGTCAAAGCGCTTGGATCGGCTGGACAACGAGCTTCATGGGTGAGTTCACTACCAATGAGTTCTACTCTTGAGAAGTATACTGAATAGCTCACAGAGACAACTTTGATGTCACCCCATGTACAGGAAATATCCGAAAGATGTTATTTGGGGTAGGAAGCAACCAAAGGAGCGAGCAGAAAAGCCGTTCGAAGAAGCGCCTCCCAGCAGTCAAGAGTGGCATCAGGCGGTTTTCAACTACCTTGTCACTCAAGTCAGGACCAGCGGAGTCACGGGGCGAGATAGCTTATGTCACCAATCCCGTCGCCGCTATCCAGCCTAAACCCAGACATCAAAGCTCCTCCTACGGTCTACTTGAGTGGACCACTCCTCCATCTCCAGCTGTAGAGTAAATAGGCTTCCCCCGCTTCTATACTCTTACGATGCTAATTTTTATTTTCTAGCGTTCTTTTTGTTCATGGACTTGATGGGGACAGGGAAAAAGACTGGGTGGTTCGTGAAAGAAATGACTCTTCTCAGCGCAACTGGCCCAAGGATTTGATGTCCCCGCATTTTCAGAATGCAAGGCTTCTGACTTACGGATACGACTCTACGCCATGGCATTCTTCTTATCCAATCAAAGATGTTATCACTTCTCAGGCACGCACTCTACTCAACAGCCTCCAGAAAGTCCGGGAGCGTACTCCGGACAGGCCTTTGATAATTGTTGCGCAAGGTGTTGGCGGCCTTTTAGCAAAGAGTGCACTTCTCCAGTCACACCTATCTCTCGATACAGACACAACAAAACAAAAGGCTATCAAATTGTCTACAACTGGTCTGATTCTATTGGAACCTCCAGACGTACGGATCTCGGGCGAATTGGTGGTGCCGGCGGTTTTAGAGACCCATGGAGAGGGGCATAATGCTAACGAACCTAGGAAGTCTACTGCGAAAGATGCAGTTTGGCTAAAGCTGCAAATGGAATCGTTCCAAACCATTTCCGATTCTTTCAACATAATTCATTTCCACAGCTGCAGAATCCCCCACCAACCACATAGACCATTTCTGGTAGGTTTCCAAAAGATCATCCTAGCTTCTTCACTAACAATACACTTAGCCCACAACCAATTCGAAAGATATGCATATGCAGGGACTGCACAGGATTTCCGTTACCGCTCATCAGCTTATAGAAGAGCCTAAAACGATGAGTGGCAATATGGAATCAACCAATGCATACCGAATAAGCAAAGCCTTTGAGGTGGATCGAATTAACGAGTTTCGAGGCCAAGACGATCGAAATTATCAGGCAATCATTCACGCATTCGAAGATCTTCATAATAAGGCCATCGCCCAAAGCCGTTTCCAATGGTCAACTTATGAAATAGACAGAGGTAACTTAAACCAGTCCTTAGAATTGTTCGTGTCACAAGTTAACTTGATTGACAAGCATCCGCGGAGTCTAATGGCGTGGGATTCAGTAGTTCAGATGTGCTCAAGCTACACCCTGCTCGTAACGATCATTTCACTGGCAGGCATACTGCCTTGGATTCCATTCGTGCCGCACTTTTCCACGTTGATAGCCGAAAAGAGTCGAGAGGAGCCCCCTCAACTGTAGAGATATACGGCTCTGCTGGCGTTGGGAAAACCCAGCTTGCATTGGAATTTATTCATCGATACAAGCACAAGTTTTCCACGATACTTTGGGTCGACTCGCAAAATCGGGCGTCTATCGAGAAGACTTTCTGCAAGATTGAGCGCAAGCTATCCCGAAACCGTATCGCCAATGCCAATGCTGCAATGACCCAGGCTTCCAGATTAAACATTAGCTCATCTTCCGGATCAACGAGTAGTACTGACACCTGGAGAAGCTCAAACTTGACAAGGCACGTTGAACAGCAAGGCTTACCGTCCTGCTCCACTGATCTGGTCAAGGCGTGGCTGGCCAGAGAAAATAATTCTCAGTGGGTAATGGTCTTCGATGGCGCAGATGACGGGAAGAAGTCATGGATTCAAGAATTTTTCCCGAACACAAAAAATGGCAATATTCTAATAACCAGCCGGCATCGGGGTCTATTGAAAGGCATTAGCAGTATACGACTTGACCCTATGTCGGAGGAAGATGCAATTAAGCTTCTTCTATATTCTTGCCCAGCTGGTTAGACATTTGTACTTAAAAACTCTGTACTCTACGCTAACAGATAATTAGCCGACCAAAATACAGCTTTAGAGCTCGTGAGAAGACTGGACTGCGTCCCACTGGCTATAGCGCAAGCAGGTAGCTATATATCGTCAACGAAGCTAACTCCCAGCGATTATCTCAGCCGCTTCAAAGAAGCGAGACCTCGGGCTTGGGATGACTACGCAACACGTATGAGAATGGTTTTCTCGACCTCGGTAGACGAAGTATTTCTAAAAGGTTACCAAGAGGTCAAGGCCAAAGACCACAAAGCTCTTGATTTACTCATCATGTGCTCATTACTTGCTGCCGAGAACATACCAGGTCTTGTTCTGGAAGCCCTTTCAAAGCAATCAGGTAAGATATCCTGTCATTACCCTCCGGTACCGTTCTATCTTATTGTTCAACAATTCTCACACAATTGCAAATATTCTTTCAGAGGATTTCGGAGACTTAAGAAGCCAACCTTCTAATTCTTCTAAACCTTCTCGAACAATATTTATAATTGTGTCCCCCCGTCTAAAACATTCAAAACACGTTCTCTTACATTTTCCTTGCTACCGTAATTAAATTCCAGACCTGATTGGGACCTAGGACTTCGTTTGGAGGACATGGTTGACACCTTATTCAACAATGGCTTTGGGCATCGGGAAGAGAACTTGCAAAGCTTCCGCATGCACACATTGGTACAGTCGTGGCTTAGAAAACGCCTTACTCCCGAAATGCAACAATCGCTCGTCAGCAGAGTCCTCAGCAGTTTGGCTGCCGTCGTCGAGTTTTGGCGGATGCGAGACGAAAAGACGTTGCAAGGACTTGAAAAGTTGCTGGTGAGGCATACTCTTGCTTGTCTATCTCGAGTCGAGAATGTACAGCATTGCAATGTTAGCTGGTGTGTTTTAGGCGAGGTCTGCAAACAAGACAAACGATATGGTGAAGCGACTATACTCTTCGAAAAAGCTCTTTCAGATCCAGACATCAGGGTGAAAAAGAGTTGTGCCGACCGCCAACGTCTTGGTTTTGAGCTCGGGTCATTGTATCAAATGCAAGGGAGAAGTAACGACGCAGTGGCAAAGTATGAAGAAATATTGGGCGAGTGTGACCAAAGTCCTCTAGATGAAGACAGCATACATCTTCGCGGCCAACTTTTGCTTGATATATATAGATCATTATCCTCCGTATATACTCGGATCGGACGAACAGAGCAAGCGAGCAAAGTACTAATGGAAGGAGTTGCAAAACTCACGGGTCTCTTCGGACGCAACAGCTTCCAAACTTTACAGCTTTTAGATATCTGTGCAGCAGAACATTACGACCAAGAAGACTACGCGCAGGCCGAATATCTCAGCGAATGGATCGTCTCAGCGCAAACCCAAACGTTAGGTATCGACCACCCAGGGACTATACATGCGCAAGAAAAGCTTGCTCGTGTCTACTTCCAACGCTCAAAGTTGAAAGAAGCAGAAGAACTCTCCCGGCATTGCCTCACAGGCCTGGAAAAATCTCTTGGACCACAACACCCTGCTACCCTTCAACAAGTCGTGTTCCTCGGTCGTATCTTGAGTAAAAGCCATAAATTCCCCGAGGCAGAGGAGCTTCTGAATCGTGCCGTCGAAGGAGCATGTGAGGTGTTGGGTTTGCAACATCCGGAGACTTTGAATGCGAGGGAGGAACTGGCTATGTGTTATGAGGCTCAACGGAAGTGGGAGGAGGCACATGCTGTTTATTTGCAGGTTATGTTTGGGAGGGAGGATGCTAAGGATCCTGGGATCAGGAGAACTTTGGAGAGATTGTTGTCGCTTATGGAGATAATGGAGATGAAAGAAGAAGCCAGGCAGTTGAGGGTGCAGTGGAGTAATGGGTTTGACGGTGCGGTTTGAGGGGGGGGGGAAATGACGTTTTGGAAAATCATATAAAGCTTCTCTAGATAACGGAGGGTGACGATTGAAGTGACGACGGCTTTAACCAAAGTAGGTTTCTGTTTACTTTTCTACTTGACTGTATTTTATGCAAACAAAATCAAGATTCCTAGAGTGTACCGAAAAAATTGATGATATTGGGGGCGTTTTGAAAAGGGCGAAGCGATTCTGGTGACTCAACAGAAGCCGATTAAGCAAGGTGTTAGCTTCATGGCAAGTCGACGACAGCGACAGTTAGATAGAGGGTTATCGAGATCCAGGTCAACCAGTAGATTGAGTAAAGACCGAAATGCGAAGAAATATCTTCTTCAAGAAAAAATACTTCTCGCCCCCCGCGATTCGTTTTCGAAAAAGAAAAATCAACAACAGTCCTCATGATGTGAAAGACGAAGAAGCTCTCCTCGAACCTTTTTCCAGTTCGGCTTTTCAGAATGCGTTATAAAGTGGGTTGAATAGTTTAAATAAGGTTGTTACCGCCGTTGAAAGATTGTCTGGCTCTTCAGAGCCCTCGAGTGACCTTGAGAGGATATCCCAAGACGCCAGAAGGCTGGGGACCTTTCGGAGCTCAAGTACAAGGACGATTGCGGTGCTGGGAGATTCTGGGGAAGGTAAGTGGAACATCTTATAAAGGAGTTGAGTTTATATTTGAATTGTTTATAGGGAAAAATAGTCTTATTAACTCTTTGCTCTATTTTTCGGAGATTACTAAAACTGTAAGTTATGTTTATCAACTACCTAACGATTTTTAAATGCTTATATTGTTAAATAGAGGGATACTAGCTCTGCTTATACCTCGGTTGTCACCGAATATAGGCAAAAGACAATCGAACATACGAGTCCTATTATAATTGAAGTCGAATACCTGTCCGTGTTAGAAATCGAGAACCTTGTCAAAGAGCTTTTATAGAACTACTGTCAGCTATTCTTTCCCTAAGTAAGAAGTGACGAGGTTAATACAAAGGATTATGCTCGCTACGAGAGGGAAACTAAGTAAGCCTGGTCAACTTTAGAAGCGGTTTTTAAGTATCAGAGAAGTTTCAATAAGCCGTTGAACTCTGATATAATTGATGGGGGATTGTTGAAAGCCACAGAGCTGTTGGTGAAATGGGCCCGTCAACTTGACTGGCTAACTGGTGGCACCAGTGGATTTTAGAAAGCAGCAGCGGACGACGCCGAAGAGTGCTGTGAGATGACCAGCGTATTCATGCAGGGCAGGTCTTGGCCTTTTACTAAAGTTATTCGGTATGTACCATGACCTATTTTCCATTTTTTCTAACGAACCATTTTTCTGATAAACCATTCTCCTAGCAACTATCCGAGCGCCGAAGTCCTTAACACTGGAGTTGTACTTGCGGATTTGCCCGGTTAGTACCCCCTTAAAAAAACAATGTGATCTAAGAAAATAATAGAACATCAGGGTTGCAAAATATCAATCTTGCAAGAGTACAAGCAACACAGGTCTACCTGATGAAGTGTGATAACGTGGCAAATATATCTCGAGCCATTACCGATCAATCTCTCAAGTCATCCCTTTACAGCGTTCTTGCACGACATGCCCCTTTAGAATGGGAAGAATCCGGTGTGAAAAGTTTGAATTTGGCAGTTGTCTGTACGAAATCAGAAGTAAAACCAATCCTCTCCTTAACTAAGACTATGAATAACTAATACGTGTCAGGAAATCAATTACAACACTGCTAGAAGGGAATTCTGCGGTCCTTATAAGAAAATACCGTACTCGGTGATGGAAAAGCTTGACAAGGACATTTAAAGAGCGAAGAGAGATGGCAATAAAAGTCTTAAAAAAGAATTGAAACGACAGTATTTTAAGGATGTTCTAAATTCGTTGTAGTAAGCTGATACATCTGTAGGCAAGATCTTCTTCTTATTAATGCTCGAAGCAGCTATGTCAAAGATGGGCTTTAAATTGCCTATGCTTCGAACGCTCTCGGCGGCTATCTGGATGTCTTCTCTATATCTAATACAACTTATGAGAAGTTTTTAAGAAAAGGTACTACTGAAATGGTTCTTGTTAGCGGAGTTCTAGAGCTTTGTTGATTTTGCTATAAAATTACTATGTAAGGTCAACTTCTCGAGGCGAAACACTTTCTTGAATCGACACTTTCTAGTCGGTTAAGCTCTGTCGAACTTTAAGCGAGCAGTTCCCCACCTGTTCCTTATGTTGAAAGTCGTGGACAAGCTGAATCAGTTTATGCGTTCCTAATCGGGTTAAGAGAAGTGGTACGTGATATTTTCTGTTAGCTATAATATTAAGCTGACTAATAAAACAAAGGTTTCTAACATAATTAATAATTCTAAAACTGACTTTAAGAATACTTTCTGAGAGATACTTTCTATATATTTAGGTAAGTCTAGTACTCGATACTAAACGTTTAAGAAAATTACCAACTATATGAAAAGAACGACGGAACGAAGTTTAAGAGGAAGTAGTAGAGTCTAAAGGCTAGGAGTAGCGTTAAGTAAGTAGAGCCTATCTTCTATTAAAATTTCTTAAACTAATATTTCATAGCTAGAGTGGTATTAGAGTATATACCTCGCTCTCTTTAGTCTTTTAAAGTAATTATACTAATCTTTTACCTATAGCGTAGTATAATATATAGTGTATGAATAATAGTAACTATAAGACGGTAGGGAAACCTTATATAAACTGAAATTCTAAACTTATCTAGAAGATAAAAACAGAGTTAGGATTCTAATAGGATTTAGTAGAAGAGGAAACCCTAACTGCCTTCGATAAGCTTCTCGATTATATTTAAGACTACTTTCTTAATCTGGAATTATATCTCAAAGGTAAGTAGTTAAAAGTTTCAAGATTAACAAAACGATACTAATAATTAAACAACGGTAATTAACTAATTTACTCTCTAATTAATTCAAAAGGACTTATTTACCTCTCTTACTAAAAGAGAGGTATTTAGGTCAGAAAAGGGGAATATTATAGTTAGTAATTATTCACTATTTTCCACGTATATTTACATCTAAATTTCAGTGAATAAAAGCTTATATATTAAGATAGTAGGACTTAATCGCTTAACTATTATACTAGCTATTCACTACTACTACTAATATACTAGCACCCTAGTTTATTAAGAGGAAGCGCTTTTAAGAGGACTGCCGCGAAGAGGTACGCAAAAGAGTATCTTATAGTATAGTCGATAGTATTATCGTAATAAAATACTATAGTATTTTAGATTAATATATTATCATAATATCTCAGTAGTACGTATCTAAATACGCTATAATACAATCGTAATATCGTAATATTATATAGTATATCTTTTAATAACTCGTAAGTACTAAAACCTACTTTTTCTCAAAATAAGGCTATTTACACTTTTTCTATATACTCTTTTATCACTTACTTATTAGACTAAAATAATTTTTATTCATCGATTTAGTTAATATTTACCTATAATTAAAGAGTAAAACTTAATAGAATTTAATACACTAGTTTATTATATTCTAGCTAGTAATCTAATATTATTATTATCGAATTAGTACTTAGTATTAAGAGATTTTTTCATCTCATATAGGCTACCTTTTTAATCTTATAATATTTAGGTTAATTTAAAAGCTATCTATATAATTCTTTTTTTAAAATACTCTATTTAAATAGATCTATAATTCTAGCTATTTAGCTATATATTTTTTATATTATATATTATACTATATAAAGCTAAAATAAAAGGCTAAAAAGAAGTAGAGTAAAATCCAGAGTAAAAAGCTTAAGTATTATAGCTTAGTAATACTACGATATTATTATAATATTAATTAAAATACTAATAATATAAAGGATAATATTATTAGATATCGTAGCATTTAAATAGTATAAATAGTACGTATTAAAGTAGGTTTCTAATAATATATCGTAGTAGTATAATATTCTAAATACTATCGACTATACTAATATCTTATCTACGACGTATATAAAGCTAATAGTTAGAGTAAGAGTAAGAGACTACTACTAATAAAGCTATTACGAAGTCGCTTACGAAGTAGGAAGTAGATAATATAGAAGTAGGTAAATTTATTATCTTTATTATTTTTTTAATATATTAATTTAACGAAACTAATAAATAATAGAAATATTCAGCTAACTAGAATATCTCTCTTTTCTAACTCAAAGACCTCTCTTTTAGTAAATTAGTTAATTACTGAAATAATTATAATTAGAACAAGGTTTCTCTTATACTCTTTTTCAAGGAATTAGAATATAATATACCTTCTCTTATAAAGTTAATTATATCGATTTCTATTAGTTCTATATCTTTTAAGAAGGTTTCTTACTAAAACACTATAGACTAATTCGAAGTTATATATCTAATCTAAACGAATCTTCTTACGTAGTTTCTAAGATAGTTCTAGTATACTATAGTATAGCGTAAACGAGTCGTTAGTATACTACTAATATCTATTAATTTCTTTGTCTCAAAAACTTCGATAGTTATACTATTAGTACTATAATAATCCCGTGTACTAATACTATTATTCTAAGTAGGTTCTACGAGAGCTGCTATATAAGGATCTATTATATAAAAGCGGATTATAAATAGTATCTTATTCTCTTATATTTCAGCTAAAATATAGATAAGTATAGATTACTTAGTCTATAAATTCTTTAGTAATCTATATAATATAGTTAATACAGTTCTAGTTCTTATTAATACTAACGTAGAAAGAGTATTAGTATTTAATCTCTAAGGTCTAGGTAATACTAGGAATTACTAAGATCTAGAAGAGGAAAGGCAAAAGAGTAAGTTACTAGCTAAGATTATAGAACTTAAGATAAAGTATACTAAGTTACTACTAACTATTTCTAATATACTCTTTCTAAGATAAGATTATATTTAAAGTATAATAGTTAGCTATATATAGAAATCTAATCTCTAAGGTCGTATATCTCTTTTCTAGACTATTTAGCTCTTTATTATAATTTCTTATTTAAATCTATTATATATTATTATATAAAAGTTAGTTTTGATAATTAGAGTATCTCGTATACTAAAATCTAAAAAACGACTAGAACGTAAATTCTAAGCATTAATAGTTCTCTACTTATATTCTCGCGTTCTTATCCTCTCTAATATACGACGTACTCGGCGCTAGCTATCTACTAGCTATAACACGTAACATAGAACCAGGGGCAGGAACGTCGGTTTTTTCGCTCTCTACTACTATCTCTTACTCTTTTCTACTCTTTTTTTAGAGTATCTCTCGCTTCTAGTTAGAGATTAGAGTTGAAAAGAAAAAAAAAGTTAATAAAGAGAAAGAGAGAGAGAGAGAAAAGAGAAGAGTAAGAGAGAAAGAAGAGAGAACTATATTTACTATTAAACTTCTCTTATATACGCTAGAAAGAACTTTCCTCTATAATACTTACTCTCTTTCGATTCCGAATCTTTCTACTCTTCTCTCTTATAATAGCACGAAATATATATAACTATAGTAGAGGCATATAAGAGTCCGTATAGTAGAATAACGTATATAGATACTAAGCACTAATATAGAAGAAAATAATAACTGTCTCTCTTTTATATTAAACATAAACGTCTATATATAAGAGTTTAGAAGCTTCTAAGTTCTAATAATAATAATAACTAAACCTTACCTAATATAGCTAATACTAAATAATAAGAGCTAAAAAGCTAAATATATAACCTCTAATTCTTTAGAAAGCTAAATATATAACATTTAAACTTTAATCTCTTTTATATATAAATATTAGATATTAATACCTTTAGTACTTCGCTTATATAAGTATTAGTTATTTATAATCTTAGCTCTAGGGGTATTAGAGGTATTAGTAGTACTTAGAGGTATTAGTAGTTTTACGAATACTAATAATTCAGAATAGTGCTATTATATAATAAGTGCTATTATATAATAATCTAGGATAGTATACTATTATATCCTCTCTCCTTTAAAAAGACTTATCTTAAGTCTTTAGTTGTTAATTAGTATAGTATTAGGTTAATTAGAGTATTATTTATCTCTTTATTATAAAGAATATAACTTTTCTTACTATTATAGTATCTAGTAGTTAAGGTAGAGTTAGTAGCTAGTAGTATTATTATTTAAGAGCTAATCGCTCTTTGTTTACTACTATATACTATATAATAATAGGATATAAATAGAAGAGAAGTTAATAATTAGCTAGTAGGTAGAAAGTAGTATACTACTATAGAGTTATTATATTCTTACTATTATTATATATTATAATAGTAATTATTAAGTAATAAACAATAATTATAAAGTAATAGCTATTATTATAAGTAGTATATTAGTAGGCGACTTTTCCTCGATTCTAACTTCTCTTCTTCTTTTCTTTTTATTTAAATAATATAAATAGTA
This sequence comes from Hymenoscyphus infarciens, assembly GCA_001414345.1. Classification (NCBI taxonomy): domain Eukaryota; kingdom Fungi; phylum Ascomycota; class Leotiomycetes; order Helotiales; family Helotiaceae; genus Hymenoscyphus; species Hymenoscyphus infarciens. The sequence goes on from LLCB01000129.1 coordinate 83,730, forward strand.
AGAATACCTTCTAATTAGGTATATCCTTATATACTAACTTGTCTCTTAGAATATATATATATATTATATATATATATAAAAGTAAGTTCTTCTCTTCTTAATTAGACCTAATTTAGAGCTAATCTAATATAGTAAAATGCCTCTTCTATATCCTTCTAGTATACTTTTAGCTACTTACTAAGTCTATTACGTTTAGTATCTTTAGGTAAAATCTTAGAATAGAGATTATATATATACTTTTAAGAAGTCGAAGTTAAAGAAGTATAAGTACTATATTAAATAGAATACTATATATATCTTAGTAAGTTTAATCCTAAATATATACTAAATTTGTTCTAACTTAAGTAGTTACTATAGTTTATTAAGAAGGAGTTTAGTAAGCTTAAGCTTAAGAAGGAGAAGAGGGAGATTAAGAAGGCTACTAAGGCTTTAAATAAGATATTAGTTATTACTAGTATAGAGGTACTAAAGAATAGTTTAGAGATATAGTTTACTCTCTTAGAGAAGACTTAAGCGCTTTATACTAAGGTTACTATAAGTACTCCTTACTTATTAAAGTAGTTTTAGTTATTAATATTTAATAGTCCTTATACTATACTATAGAGAATAGAACCTCTGTCTAAACCTAGGTTTAGATCCTCTTTAAAGCCTACCTAAAGAGTTTATAAACGTCCCCTCTAAAGCTAGTTATAAGAGGTTATTAAGGTAAGAAGCGTCTTTATAAGGAGGAGGTAGTAGAGGAAGAGCCGATTTAGGCTTCTTATACTTAGAAGAGTAGAGAGAAGAATAATAAGTTAGAGGAAGGAGAGGCTATAGCTTAGAGAGAGTTAGTAGGCTCTATTTTAGTAGTAACTTAGTCTTAGTTCTTTACTTTATTAATTTTAAATATTCTTACTAGTTAGTGTTTTATCTTAGGTTTTTATTATAAGTTCCTTATTAAAGGTAACTAGAATTAGAGAGTATTAATAGAGTTTTATAAATTAACTCTTTTATCTAATTCTTATCTAATTCCTATATATTAAGTTATTTAGAGAGGTATTAGAGTAGTTCTAGCTCTTTTAGATATTTAGTATAAAAGTCTCTTAGATAATATAGTAAACCTTAAAAATTATTTATAAGATACTAAGTAGGATCTAAATTATATCTAACCTATTTTACTTAATACTATAGCTATCTTCTAAAAAGTCTACTACTAAGTATTTCTTATATCTTCTATTCTTATATACCTTTAATAATATCTAGTAAAGGCTCTAGAGCCTCTTATCCTAGTAAAGGGGTGTTTAGATCTTTTAAAAGTATATTAGAGATAAAAACATTATAAATTAATAAGCTTTTAGAAAGTTTTAGCTTATAAGAGTGTTTTATATATTCTAGTATTTTAAAAGGTTCTATCTACTATTTAGTAAGCTTTTAACTAGAACGATTTATCTTAAGATTCTTAGTAGATAAGTAGACTTTATCTCTAATATCCTAGTTAATAGCTTTTCTATACTAATTTATACTATCCTCTATCTTTTTCTAAGCCTTACCTATATTATCTTTAGCTATTCTCTAAGTAGAGTATATATATTAAACTACTTTTACTACCTTATTATAGTTAAGTTATTCCTAGAGAATAGAAGTCTTTAGTATATTCTAGTTCTATAAAGTCTTTAGGTCGAGTCTAAACTTAAGCTAATAAGAGGTTATACTAATAGATAAGTATAAAAGTATTATTTATACTCTATCTATTAGAGGGATTAATTCACTCTAGTTATCTTAATAGTAGGTTATAAAGAGCCTTAGTCTCTAATTAATATATTAGTTTATTATCTCTATCTATTTATTTATCTATTTATAGTAGATAGTACTAAGCTTAAGCTTAATATTAATTATTTAATAAAATTTAGTTTAAAATAATAATATAAATTAAGGTTCTTAATTAGATATAATCGATTTAAGATAATAGCTAAAATAGTAAATCTATTAAATAAAGAGTTTAGCTAGTCCTTTAACGTCTATAGTTAAGTAATAGAGTATTAATACTAAATCCTTTCTAAGTTAGTTAATAAATACTAATATAGTATTAAATCTATATTTATCTTTTAAGAATAATTTAAAGTCTATATATAAATATTATATAAGATAGTTAAGTATAAATAAGAAGTAAAGAAAGCCTTATTACTTAGTTTATTAAAGATAAGAGTATTTATAGGCTTAATAATTCTCTATATACCTCTTATAATCTAAAAATATTCTAGCTTAGTAGTAGTATTATACTAATAACTAGTATATCTTTTTTATACTTAGGTAAGTACTAGATACTTAGTTATAGACTTCTTAGATTAGTTTTATATAGAGTTTAGTATTCTTTTAAATATAAAGTTAATTCTTAAAAAGTAGTAAATTATCTAATAAGAGGTAGTATTTATCTAGAAGTTTATAACGTTCTTTCTAAAAAGAGTATAAGTTATCTTCTTTTAACTTTTAAATTATATCTAAACTTATTTTTAAAATAACGTCTAACTAAATTATATTAAGAGAGGTAGACTATTCTTATAAAAAGGTCTAAGTAAGTTTAGTATTAATTTAAGAGTTTAAATAATTAGATACTAAAAGAGTATATAAGTAGCTATCTACTTTAGTTTAATTATAAGTTTTTAGGTCTTACTTATATTAGGTTAATATATTTACTTTTTAATTACTCTTTCTAGACGTAAATTAGATCTAGAAGTTAAAGTCTAATAGAAACTTCATCTATTAGACTTACTTAGCTATAAGTAGTTTAGTTATTATAAAGTATTCTAATAATTTATAATCTAAATATATATTAATATACTTCTAATATAATATAAGTTTAAAGTGCTATTTCTTAAAAGCTTTTATAATAGTAGATAGCTCTTTATTATAAATCTCTTAGTTTAATTCGTAGCTAACTAGAACGTGTGAGTAGAACCTAATAAGATACTAAAGACTATTATATTATTATAAGAATATATCTACTATTACTTCTTTTAAAGAGTCTATTTCTACCTTTATATTATAATCGAGGTTAAAGTAATATAGTATTTAAATTATAAGTAGCTTAGTCCTTAGTATTTTAAAAGCTTCTTTATATTTAGGTATTTATAGAAATAGCTTTATAAGGTATATTATTATAGTTAGAGGTTTAGTAATTTTAGTATAACTTTTAATAAATTATTTATAAAATCCTATAAACTCTAGATAAGACTTTATACCTATTATAGTAGTAGGTTAGACCTAGTTCTATAAAGGTTCTACCTTTTTAGAATTAACTTTAAGTCCTTTTATAGTTAAGATAAATCCTAAGTATTTAACTCTAGTAATATTAAATTTACTTTTCTTAATATCTATTTAAAGTCTTACTTCTTAGAGCTAATTTAGAACCTTCTTAACCTATTTCTTATATTCTTTAATAATATTTAAATATATTAAAATATTATCTAAGTAAGTAATATAAAAGTTATTTAGATAGTTAATTAAGATATTATTTATATAATATTAATAAGTAGTAAAGCTATTATAGAGTCTAAAAGAGAAGACCTTATATTTATATATACTATACCTAGTTCTAAATATAGTTATCTCTTCTAAGTTAAAGTCTATTTAGATATAATAGAAAGCTTATCTAATATCTAATTTAGTAAAGATTTTAGCTATCTTTATTCTAAAAAGAAGCTTATTAATATAAGAGATTAGGTAGAGATCGTTTTAGGTTAAAGTATTTAGCTTCCTATAATTAATATAGAACTATAACTTATTACTATTAGCTTTTTTAATAAAGAGTACTAAAAAGGTAAAAGAGCTATTACTATTAATAATAAACTCTTTATCTCAGTTCTTTATAAGATACTCTTTTATAGTCTTAAGCTTTATAGTTAACTATTAATATAGAGGTAAAAAGAAGTTAAGAAGTAGCTTATTTAAAGTAATCTTATAATTATATTTATAGTAAAGAGGAAGCTTATTAGAAGCTACTTTTAAAAACATGTCTTTATAGAATAAGTAATATCTTAGGAGTTAAGTCTATATTAGAGCTCTTATCTTATTATTATCTTAGAGAAGGGCTAATCTCTTATTAATAACCTAATCTAGCTTATAGAGGCTTATTATATAAAATTCTAAATTAAGCTGTTTTATATTATAATATATTATATTTATACTTATTTTATAGATAAAGGAGTATAGAGTCTAGCCTTTTAAGGCTATACTAGTAGTTTATAAGAGCTTTAGACTAAAGTTAGATATTAAAATTTTAAGAGATATTATTATAGATAGAAGTAATAACTTAACTATATTTATAAGTCTACTCTTTTTATGTCTTTCTTATTACTAAATAGTATATTCTCTTTAGTTTATATCTAACTAGTAATTTAAAAAAGGTTTCTAGTTCTAGCTAGAAAGAGAAAGTAAAATTTCCTTATTATAGTAAAGAGTTAGAGAGTATTTAGTTAGCTAAGTAATCTAGTTCTTTAAAAAGTTCAAAAGAACTTTAAAATAGTTTAACTACTTATTACTAATAATTAGGTCTTATTATTTAAGGTCTAGGATAATAAAGAGGTAGTTATAGATATAACGTTTATTTATATTTAGATATAGTTATATAAACTAAGTTACCTAGCTTTTAGTACTATTATTATATTTATAAATAGATACTAAATAAAGTAGTTTTTAGATCTTTAAACCTATTACTTTTAATAATTATAAAGCTAAGAGTTAATTTAGAAATAGGTACTTATTTACTTCTATATCTACTAAAGCTTATATTTTAATACTATATCCTTATATACTAAGAGTAGTACTTATAAAGAACTATTTTCCTCTTATAAGCTTAGAAAGATTAAGTCTAGCTAGATTATATTTATATAAGCCTAGGAAGGTATTTTTATCTAAGCTTCTTTATTTTCCTCTTAACTTAGGTTAAAGTTAGAGTACTTTTTAAGTAGTTATTCTTTCTTAGGTTAATTATCTATTTTATTAATACTAAGTAGATTAAGATAGTTAAGCTTAATATACCTAGGTTTCTTATAATTATAGTACTTTATACTAGTAAAGAGTTAATCTATAGACGAAGTCTTTAATCTTTTACTAGTAGAAGAAGGCTTAGGAGTTTAAGAAGTTTTTTAAGAAGTAGAATAAAGTCTATATAAGAGTAGTAAGAGTTTTATTAAGGAACTAGATAAGGTTTAGTTAGTATTAGACTTTTAGTATAATAAGCTTATTATAATAGGTTTTTTAATACTTATTATACTAGTTATATATAACTTAGTATTATAGTACTATTCCTTATTTATAAATAATAAGTCTCTTACTATCTTATTAAAGTTAGTATTCTAGTACCTCTTACTATTAACTAATTAGGTTTAGAGCTAAGATATAAGCTTATCTTATATATAGTAGAACTTATCTTACTTAGATACTTTACTAAGTATTACTATACTTAAAAAGCAACTTTTAAATTCTATAAAACTTTCTCTTATATAACTCTTCTATTCTATTTAAAAAAACTAAAAGGCGTTCTAGGCATCCTTCTTCTTATAACTAGTTAGATAGTAGGTATTAAGAAGTTTAATTATTTCTTTATAATCTTTAAATACTATCTTACTTATATTAGACTTATATTAGAGCTTTAAGTAGTTCTAGGCGAGTTTTATTATTATCTCTTAAATAAGAGCTTTATAAGTTAAAAGTATTTAATAATAGTTAGTATTTATATAAAGTTAATTATATATTAATATTCTTTATTACTTATATATAAGTAAAACGCTATTATCTAAAAGTTTAATTTTCTCTATAATCTTACTTTTAATAAATTAAAGAGCTTTTAAGATACTTTTAGATTATAGGTATAGAGTAGGTTATTATAAGAAAGGAATATTAAAGTAGAGTCTTATTTATAATAATAGTTTAAAAAGATAGAAGGAGGTATTTATATAGGTTAGATAAGACTTAGACTTTAGTTATTATTTAGTAGTTATTAACTAATTTACTATACTAAGTCTAATAATTAAGTAATCTAATTATCTTACTCTAAAATTCTCTATTCTTTTTCTTAATCCTTAGCTTCTATAGCTTAGATTATACTCTATATCTTATCTATATTAGAGAAGTCCTATTAATCTCTCTAGCTTCTAAGTGTTAGGCCTTTACCTTTATTATTCTTAAGCTTCTTACTATTCTTAGAGATATAGTACTAAGTTAGAGACCTTTTAGTAGAGGCTTGACTTTATTCTCTAAAGAGAGGCTCTATACTTAGAAGTAGAGCTTAAGAGAGACTAGAGGTTACTCTAGATTCTAATATATTAAATATTAAATTAGAGAGAAGAGTAGGATTAGATTTAGAAGCCTTCTAGATAACTATTATAAGTCGACTTATTTACTAAATCTAAGGTTATTAGAACTCTTATATAATAGCACGCTATTCTGAATTGTCGGCATTCGTAAAACTGCTAATACTTCTACGACTTATAAGATAGAAGAGACTAAAGAGAGTAAGAATTAGATATTATATATTTCGCTTTAAGGTCTTATATATTTAGCTTTAAAGCTCTTATTATTTTAGTAGCTATATTAGAAAGGACTTAGTTATTATTCTTATTAAGACTTAGTAGTCTCTAATCTCTTATATATAGATATTTATACTTAGTATAGAAGAAGAATAGTTTTTCCTTTTCTTCTATATTAGAGCTTAATATCTACTTACGTTATTTAGTCTTAAATATACTCCTATATACCTCTTCTCTTATAGTATATATTTTATACTATTATATAAAAAGGAAAAACTCTTCTTTACTAGTAATAGCTTTTATAATATCTCTTTTAAGCTTATTATCGCTCTTTTTATTTCGATTTCGATTTAGCCTAGAATTAAACTATAATAACATATCCTTAAATAGCCGGGTAATTAGAGACTACCTAGATAGCTAGTAATACTAGAGTTTAGTATCTATATAAATAGCTAGTAAAAATCGTATCTTATATATTAAGAGATTAGAATATACTAAGTATTCCTAAGAATCCTAATAACCCTCTTAGTATAAAGATTACTATATATGATTTAGATAGTTAATAATATAAATAGTTATCTAGAAAACTCCTAAATCGCTCTCTTTATCTCCTCTTTTTTAATATTTAATATATTAGACTTAGAAGCGACTTTAAATCCCTTCTAAGCTCTACTTTAAAGCGTAGAGCCTCTTTTTAAGGAATAAAGTTAAGTATCTATAAAAAAGTCTCTAACTTAATACTACTTATTAAAGAATAAAAAGTCTTAGAGTAATAAAGGTAAAGAGGTTACTCTTAGAAGCTAGAGAGATAACTAAGACTTCTCTAATATAAATAAGATATAGAGAGTAATTTAGACTATAAAGGCTAAGGACTAAGAAAAAGATAAAAGAATTTAGTAATAAGATAACTAAATTATCTAATTAGTAGATTTAGTATAATAGATTAATAAATACTTACTAGGAAATAATTAAACTCCTTCTTTATACTCTTTTATTATACTAGACTATCTTTAAATATAAAACTTAACTTTTAATATTCTTCTTTTATAATAATCTACCTTATAATTATAAGCTAAAACCTTACTAAGAGCTTAATAACTTACTAAAAGTAAAATTATAGAGAAAATTAAACCTTTAAATAATAATACTTTATCTACTTATAAGTAATAAAAGATATTTATATATAATAGATTCTAAGTAAACGCTAACTATTACTATATACCTAAAACTTATAAAGCTCTTATTTAAAAGACGACTATAAAACTTACTAAGAACTACTTAGAGCTCTAATATAAGTTAGATATAAGTAATATAGCTTTTAAAGATTAATAAGATATAATTAAACTCTTTAATTCCTACTTTCTAACTAGTTATAAGAAGGAGGATACTTAGAATAAATTTTAAGCTCTATAAATAGATAGAAAGAGTTATATAAGAGAAACTTTTTTAGATTTTAGAGTACGCTTCTTAAGTATAGCTATACTTAAGAGAATACTAGAGTTAGAAAGATTCTACTAGATATAGAATAAGATTATACTATAGTTTTAAAATAGCTCTACTTTAGTTAAGAGAGATTAGAATTATAATTTTAATAAGATAATAGTATATCTTTTAGCTCTAGATAAGAAGAAGTACTAAAATATAAAGTTATCTATAACTAGTACTATAGCTAAACTAATTAGTATAACCTTATTATTTAAAAAGATAAGTACTTTTTAATCCTTACCTAGCTCGACTCTAAAACCCTCTCTACCCTCTTATAGACTTAATCCTACCTCTTAGAAGATTTTATAAACTCCTAGACTATTTTCTACTAGTAAAAAATTAAAGACTATATTAATAGACTAAGTCTTTACTAGTATAAAGTATTACTATTATAATAAGCTTAGATATTTTAAATCTAATTACTTTAATCTTCCTAGTATTAATAAGATAGATAATTAACTTAAAGAAGAATAACCTTCTAAAAAGTACTCTAACTCTAAGCTAAGTTAGAAGGAAAATAAAGAGGCCTAGGTAAAAATTCCTTTTTAAGCTTATATAAATATAATCTAATTAAACTTAACCTCTCTAAGCTTATAAGAGGAAAACAGTTCCTTATAAATACTACTCTTAGTATATAAGGATATAGTATTAAAATATAAGCTTTAGTAGATATAAGAGTAAATAGATACCTATTTCTAAATTAACTTTTAGTCTTTTAATTATCTAAAGTAATAGGTTTATAAATCTAGAAACTACTATATTTAGTATCTATTTATAAATATAATAATAATACTAAAAGCTAGGTAACTTAGTTTATATAACTCTATCTAAATATAGATAAACGTTATATTTATAACTACCTCTTTATTATCCTAGACCTTAGATAGTAAGACCTAATTATTAGTAATAAGTAGTTAAACTATTTTAAAGTTCTTCTTAACCTCTTAAAGAGCTAGATTACTTAGCTAGCTAATTACCTTCTAACTCCTTACTTTAGTAAGAAGATCTTACTTCTACTTTTTAGCTAGAACTAGAAACCCTTTTTAAATTACTAGTTAAATATAAATTAGAGAAAGTATACTATCTAGTAATAAGAAAGATATAAAAAGAGTAGACTTATAAATATAGCTAAGCTATTACTCTTATCTATAATAATAACTTCTCTTAAAATTTTAACCTCTAACTCTAGTCTAAAGCCTCTTCGAACTACTAGTATAGTTTTAAAAAACTAGACTCTATACTCTTTTATTAGTAAAATAAGTACTAATACTATATACTTTAATATAAAATAACCTAACTTAGAATTTTATATAACTAGTATCTATAAGCTAGATTAGATTATTAATAAAAAGTTAGCCCTCTTTTAAGATAATAATAATATAAGAGCTCTAATATAAGCCTAACTCTTAAAATATTATTCTTCTTATAAAGACGTATTCTTAAAAGTAGCTTCTAATAAGCTCTCTTCTTATTATAAATATAACTATAAGATTACTTTAAATAAACTACTTCTTAACTCCTTTTTACCTTTATATTAATAATTAATTATAGAGTTTAAAGCTATAAAGGAGTATCTTATAAAGAACCTAGATAAGAGGTTTATTATTAATAGTAATAGCTCTTTTATCTCTCTAGTACTCTTTATTAAAAAAGCTAATAATAATAAGCTATAGTTCTATATTAATTATAGAAAGCTTAATACTCTAATCTAAAATAATCTCTACTTAATCTCTTAAATTAATAAGCTTCTTTTAAGAATAAAGATAGCTAAAATCTTTACTAAGTTAGATATAAGATAAGCTTTTTATTATATCTAGATAAACTCTACCTTAGAAGAGATAACTATATTTAGAACTAGGTATAGTATATATAAATATAAGGTCTTTCCTTTTAGACTCTATAATAGCTTTACTACTTATTAATATTATATAAATAACGTCTTAATTAATTATCTAGATAACTTTTATATTACTTACTTAGATAATATTTTAATTTATTTAAATACTATTAAAGAATATAAGAAATAAGTTAAAAAGGTTCTAAGTTAGCTCTAAGAAGTAAGACTCTAAGTAGATATTAAGAAAAGTAAATTTAGTATTACTAGAGTTAAATACTTAGGATTTATCTTAACTATAAAAGGACTTAAAGTTAATTCTAAAAAGGTAGAACCTTTATAGAACTAGGTCTAACCTACTACTATAATAGGTATAAAGTCTTATCTAGAGTTTATAGGATTTTATAAATAATTTATTAAAAGTTATACTAAAATCGCTAAACCTTTAACTATAATAATATACTCTTTAAAGTCTTTTCTATAAATACTTAAATATAATAAAGCTTTTAAAGTACTAAGAACTAGGCTACTTACTATATAAACCTTATACTACTTTAACCTCGATTATAATATAAAGGTAGAAATAGACTCCTTAGAAAAAGTAATAGTAAGTGTTTTCTTATAATAATATAATAGTCTTTACTACTCTATTAGGTTCTACTTACACGTCTTAGTTAGCTATAAATTAAACTAGGAGATCTATAATAAAGAACTATCTATTATTATAAAAGCTTTTAAGAAATAGCGTCTTAAACTTATATTATATTAAAAGCGTATTAACGTATATTTAAACTATAGATTATTAGAATACTTTATAATAATTAAGCTACTTATAGCTAAATAAGTTTAATAGATAGAGTTTTTATTAGACTTTAACTTTTAGATTTAATTTATATTTAAGAAGAGTAATTAAAAAGTAGATATATTAACTTAATATAAATAAGACCTAAAAACCTATAATTAAGCTAAATTAGATAGCCGCTTATATACTCTCTTAGAACCTAATTAGTTAAACCTTTAAATTAACGTTAAACTTACTTAGATCTTTTTATAAGAATAGTCTATATCTCTTAATATAATAGATATTATTCTAGAGTTAAGTTTAGATATAATTTAGAAGTTAAAAGAAGATAACCTATACTCTTTTTAGAAAGAATATTATAAACTTCTAGATAAATACTCTATCTTACTAGATAATTTACTCCTTTTTAAGAATTAACTTTACGTTTAAAAGAATACTAAACTATATATAAAGCTAATCTAAGAAGTCTATAACTAAGTATCTAGTACTTATCTAAGTATAAAAAAGATATATTAGTTATTAGTATAATACTACTACTAGGTTAGACTAAGTTTAGACTATAAGAGGTATATAGTAAATTATTAAGTCTATAAATACTCTTATTCTTAATAAACTAAGTAGTAAGGCTTTCTTTACCTCCTTCTAGTATCTAATAATCTTATATAGTATTTATATATAGATTTTAAATTATTCCTAAAAGATAAATATAGATTTAATACTATACTAGTATTTATTAACTAACGTAGAAAGGCTTTAGTATTAATACTCTACTACTTAACTATAGACGTTAAAGGCCTAGCTAAACTCTTTATTTAATAGATTTACTATTTTAGTTACTATCTTAAATTAATTATATCTAATTAAAGACTTTAATTTATATTATTATTTTAGACTAAATTTTATTAAATAATTAGTATTAAGCTTAAGCTTAATACTACTTACTATAAATAAATAGATAAATAGATAGAGATAATAAACTAATATATTAATTAGAGACTAAGGCTCTTTATAAACTACTACTAAGATAACTAGAGTAAATTAATCCCTTTAATAGATAGAGTATAAATAATACTTTTATACTTATCTATTAGTATAACCTCTTATTAGCTTAAGTTTAGACTCGACTTAAGGACTTTATAAAACTAGAATATATTAAAGACATCTATTCTCTAGAAACGTCTTAACTATAATAAGGTAGTAAAAGTAGCCTAATATATATACTTTACTTAAAAGATAGTAAAAGATAATATAAATAAGGCTTAGAAAAGAATAAAAGATAGTATAAATTAATACTAAAGAGCTATTAACTAGGACGTTAGAGATAAAGTCTACTTATCTACTAAGAATCTTAAGATAAATCGTCTTAGCTAAAAGCTTATTAAATAGTAGATAAGACCTTTTAAAATACTAGATTATATAAGATACTCTTATAAGCTAAAACTTCTAGAAGGATTATTAATTTATAATATTTTCACTTCTAATATACTATTAAAGAATCTAAATACTCTTTTACTAAGATAAGAGGCTTTAGAGCCCTTATTAGATATTATTTAAGATATATAAGAATAGAAAGTTTAAGAAATACTTAATAATAGACTTTTTAAAAGATAGCTATAATACTAGGTAAGATAGGTTAGATATAATTTAGATCTTACTTAGTATTTTATAGATAATTTTTAAAGTTTACTATATTATCTAAGAGACTTTTATATTAAATATCTAGAATAGCTAAGACTACTTTAACTCCTCTCTAAATAGATTAATATATAGGAATTAAATAAGAATTAAGTAAAAGAGTAAATTTATAAAACTCTATTAATACTCTTTAATTCTAGTTACTCTTAATAAAGAACTTATAATAAAAACCTAAGATAAAACACTAACTAGTAAGAATATTTAAAATTAATAAAGTAAAGAACTAAGACTAAGTTACTATTAAAACAGAGCTTACTAACCCTTTCTAAGCTATAGCCTCTCCTTCCTCTAACTTATTATCCTTCTCTCTACTCTTCTAAGTATAAGGAGCTCGAACTAGCTCTTTCTCTACCTCCTTCTTATAAGTATACTTCTTACCTTAGTAACCTCTTATAACTAGCTTAGGAGAGGACGTTTATAAACTCTTTAGATAGGCTTTAAAGAGGATCTAAACCTAGGTTTAGATAGAGGTTCTATTCTCTATAGTATAGTATAAGAACTATTAAATATTAGTAACTAAAACCCCTCTAATAAATAAGAGGTACTTATAGTAACCTTAGTATAAAGTACTTAAGTCTCTTCTAAGAGAGCGAACTATACTTCTAAACTATTCTTTAGTACCTTTATACTAGTAATAACTAATACCTTATCTAAGGCCTTAGTAGCCTTCTTAATAGCCTCCTTCTCCTTTTTAAGCTTAAGCTTATTAAACTCCTTCTCTATAAACTATAATAACTACTTAAGTTAGAATAGATTTAGTATATATTTAAGATTAAACTTACTAGGATGTATATAGTATTCTACTCTATATAGTACCTATACTTCTTCGACTTTAGCTTCTTAAAAGCGTATATATAATCTCTATTTTAAGATTTTACCTAAAAGTACTAAATATAATAGACTCGATAGATAGCTAGAAGTATACTAGAAGGATATAGGAGAGGCATTTTACTATATTAGATTAGCTCTAAACTAGGCCTAATAAAGGAGGGAAAGACTTACTTTTATATATATATATATAATATATATATATATATATTCTAGGATAAAAGTTAGTATATAAGAATATATCTAATTAAAAGGTATTCTTACTATATATTATTTTAGATAAAAAGAAAAGAAGAAGAGAAATTAGAATTAGAGAAAAGCCGCCTACTAATATACTACTTATAATAATAGCTATTACTTTAAGATTATTATTTATTACTTAATAATTACTATTATAATATATAATAATAGTAAGAATATAATAACTCTATAACAGCGTACTGCTTTCTACTTAATAGCTAATAATTAGCCTCTCTTCTATTTATATCTATTATTATATAGTATATAATAGTGAACAAAGAACAATTATCTCTTAAAATAATAATACTACTAGCTACTAACCCTACCTCGACTACTAGATACTATAATAGTAGATAAGTTACATTCTTTATAATAATTATATAAATAATACTCTAATTAACCTAATACTATGCTGATTAATAACCGAAGACTCGAGACGAGTCTTTTTAAAGAAGAGAGGATATAATAGCACGCTATTCTAAATTATTAGTATTCGTAAAACTGCTAGTACTTCTACGACTTATAAGATAGAAGAGGCTGAAGAGAGTAAGAATTAGATATTACATGTTTTACTTTAAAGTCTTATATATTTAGCTTTAAAGCTCTTATTATTTTAGTAGCTATATTAGAAAGAACTTAGTTATTATTCTTATTAAGACTTAGTAGTCTCTAACCTCTTATATATAGATGTTTATACTTAGTATAGAAGAAGGATAGTTTTTCCTTTTCTTCTATATCAGAGCCTAGTATCTACTTACGTTATTTAGTCTCGAATATACTCCTATATACCTCTTCTCCTATAGTATATATTTCGTACTATTATATCTTAGGAAATACTTAGCGTATTCTAATCTCTTAATATATACTAAAACACGATTTTTACTAACTATCTATATAGATACTAAACCCTAGTATTACTAGCTATCTAGGTAGTCTCTGATTACCTAGTTATATAAGAATATTATTATAATATTCTAAATTAAGAGTAAATTAACTTCTAAATAAAGAGTAGTAATAAGCTTAAAAGAGATATTATTAAGACTATTACTAGTAAAGAAGAGTTATTATTTTTATATAATAGTACGAAATATATATAACTATAATAGAGGTATATAAGAGTATATATAGTAGAATAACGTATATAGATACTAGGTACTAATATAGAAGAAAATAATAACTATCTCTCTTCTATACTAAATATAAACGTTTATATATAAGAGTTTAGAAGCTTCTAAGTTCTAATAATAATAACGGTAATTATCCATTTTGCCCTCTAAATGATGATTTATACCTTAAATATCCCTTAATTAATAAATAATACCTAGAATACCCCTTGTTTTTGTACCTCTTATTTTTAGAGAGCAAAACTGTTAAAACAGGGGTATTCTAGTTAGTAAATATTTACTACTTTTACTATATATCTACACCTGTTTTTAAGTAAATTAAAACTATATACTAGGATGCCTTATAATATTCGAGTACTAAAATCTATTCCCTCTCTATCTTCTTCTACTATTACTACTACTACTAATATACTAGCTCTTAAGTATAAGGATAAGGTAGAGCGTGAGCGACGCGTAAAGCCTCGTTGTATAATATTAAAAGAGCTTGATTAATAAAAATAATAAGATAAAGCTATTATGAATAAATTAATAGGTGATTCTATACTAGTGAATACTAACGCTTCGAAGGACGTTATACGAATCGGTCAGGAGTAGCCTACTCTTAAGAAGGTAAAAGAGGCTATAATCGTTTATCTGATTAATCGGGACGAGTCTTATAAGATTATAAAGTTAGATAAAGGTTGGTTTGTCCTTAAGTATAAAGTAAAAGAGATATACGAATTCTACCTACGTATTATTCTTTCTAAGAAGACTTAGCGCGTAATCCTTCGAGTATATACCCCTTACTCTTACCTAACTAATATATACCTTAATCACTGTGGTAAGAATAGTATATAATATATTCTTAATACCTACGCTAAATCTATTAATTAAGATCTTAACCTTAAGATAAAGAATTTAGTAAATAATAAGAAGTCGCTTAGCTAAGGTAACACTATACTAAATCGTTAGATATATCGCGCTATCTAAAAGTAATATAAGAAGAGTCTTAAAGAGGAAAAGAATTCGTTTACGCTTATACTAAATTATATAAAGGTGCTCTAAGATTTAGATCCTACTTACTATACGTGTCTTTAAATCGACTAAGAAACTATAGAATTTAAGGGCGTATTTGTTACTCTAGGACCTCTTTGTAATACTACTAAATATATCTACTACTTTGCTAGAGTCGATACTATATATACTTGATTAAAGTTTAAGATAGTACTAGTAATTACTATTATAATTAATACTAACGATAAGATATTACTAATTTACTAGGCGTTGTTACTAAAAGAGGACGAGAAGTTGTAGAAGTAGTACTTTATAAATATAGTATACGCCTTTTAAACTCTTTAAGTAATATATAAGAATAGTAATAAATAGGTACTAATTAGTAACTGCTAAAAAGGCCTATAAAAGCAACTTCCGATAGCCTTTCTAAAGGCTCACGCTCTTATATATTATTAGTATATTATAGATAATATCGCCTTTTACTATAGTAAGGAATTAAGATAACTTTAGTAGAGACTTTACTATATAAAAGATAAGAATACTTACTAGGAAACTCTATTATAAATAGTAAAGTTTAAGAAGAAGTATAGTAATAAAACCCTCTTTGAATATGTTACTACTATTCTAACTAATATTTATTCTATATATAAGGTTATCTCTATTAAGAGACTTTCGTAATATAGCTATAATATATTAAATATTATTAAGAGTATTAACTCGATATAGAGTAAGATTTAGAATCGTCTACTAATATAACTACTTAATAGTATATAGGATTAGATAATAAAGAAGTTTTATTTATACTATAATTCGCCCGTTAAATTTAGTAATACTAAGGTCTTGAATAAGCTATAAAAGCTCTATCTTAAAAGGCTAGAGTATACTAAAAAGTATAAAGTTATTCCTACTAGTAGAGACGTCTACTAAGTTAATACTCCTAAAAAACATTATTACTAAGTCGACCTTAAAGAGCGTACTTACTTGTGCCTCTCTTTCTAGGATTATTAATCACCTTACTTACACGTAATTACTTATTACTAATATCTTATTATTGACGTTATATAATTCTTTTATTATAGCTATTTACTCTTAAATTATTGTATAATATACTATTCTACTTTTAAGCCTTTCCTTGTAATTAATAAGCTTTGTTCTACTCCTAGTATTTTACCACTACTAATTAAGCGTCATATAAGACGACTAAAAAAGGCACGTATCTGCTAAGAGTATTGACTATTAAATTGTAAGTGTTATAATTACTAAGAAGTTAGCTATAATTTAAGAACATATATAGATATACTATTAGCCTACGAGCGTATACAAAAGGTAAAAGAGGCAGTTTTTAGGGAAGATAGTAACTGATTAAGTAATAACGAGTTTAGAGACTAGGAAGTCTTCCTTAAAGATATTAACAATGATCCTCTCTACTAATTTAATCTTACTACTACTAATAAAGTACGAATTACCTCTTATTATTAAAACCGAGTTTTAGAATCTCTTAAAGATAAGGATAAGGATAGAGATAGAGATAGTAGAGAAGAATATAAGGAGGAATTTAATAGCTTTTCTAATAGCTTAGAGGACTTTTTCCTATTATCTAAGCTACTACTAGAGGAGCTATTTAAGCTCGACGAACCCTTAATTATAAGTATAAGTAACGATAGTGAAACCGAGTAAGCTATAGAGAGCGTATAACATCGATATAATATTACTAGTAGAAGAGGAATTAATAAGCGATTTATTAAGCTAGAAGTATACTTTAAAGTTTTAAGTACTTAAGATAAGAAGGAAAAGTAACGATTAGGTAATAGTTAGAGTATAATCGATAGGTATTATTACTATATAGATCGAGAGTATATAGTAGATATTAATAGACGTCGCCTTACGCTATTAATATTAGATTAATTATATAGAGTAAAGGTAGTAGAACAGGAGCAGGAGTAGAAGCAGGAGTAGAAGCAGGAGCAAGAGCAGGAGCAGGAGCAGAAGCAGAAGTAGAAGGATATAGACGTTTAAGGCGAAATTAGTATAGATAGTACTAAGCCGAGAATTGATCCTACTACGTAAGAAGGAATTAGAATTAAGGTTAATCTAAGTACCTAGGAGGGCTAAAAAGCCGTCGATTTAAGAGATAAAAGCGTTAAGCGAAAGTGTAAGGATTAGAGTATTACACTAGAGAGTACTTGTAAAAGTTTATATATTAGGAAGTAGGTAGATAGTGTAGTAGTAGGTTAATTTACTATATTTATTGAATTTTTAGTATATTAGTATAGAGAAAATAATAAATAAGGAAAATATCTTTACTAACTAGAATACCCCTGTTTTAACAGTTTTACTCTCTAAAAATAAGAGGTATAAAAACAAGGGGTATTCTAGGTATTATTTATTAATTAAGAGATATTTAAGGTATAAATCATTATTTAGAGGGTAAAATAGATAATTACCGTAATAATAATAACCGAGCCCTGTCTAATATAGCTAATACTAAATAATAAGAGCTAAAAAGCTAAATATATAACCTCTAATCCTTTAGAAAGCTAAATATATAACATTTAAATCTTAATCCCTTCTATATATAAATGTTAGATATTAATACCTTCGGTACTTCGCTTATATAAGTATCAGTTATTTATAATCTCAGCCTCAGGGGTATTAGAGGTATTAGTAGTACTTAGAGGTATCGGCAGTTTTACGAATACCGACAATTCAGGATAGTACTATTATATAATAAGTGCTATCACATAATAATCCAGGATAGTATACTATCACATCTCTCTTTTATTCTTCTAGTTTATCTAGTAATAATATTAAGAAAGTAATAGAATTATAAGAATAAAAACATCTCGGTATATAATATTAAATAAGAAGAAGAGAGCAAGTTAATAGAGTTTAAATTATTATCTTATAATCTCGATGAAAAGTAGTCTTTTATATTTTATAATTTCAATATTTATATTTAAGATATTATACTAATATTCTTTATTTACTAATAATAGTTCTAACTAATTACGTCTCTAAATATCTTTAAGATCCTTTTAATCGAAAGTAGTATTAAACGCTAGCTTTATATATTAGAAAGAATAATTATTATAAACCTTCTTAAATAATACTTTATTAGAATAAACTATATATTATAAAAAAGTATTTAAGTATTAGCTATACTACTAGTACTCTCTCTTATACTTCAAGTATACTTATATCTTAAGTATAATAGTATAATACTATCTATAAAAGAGATACTAGATATATTAAGTATACTAGAAGTATTAGAAGTAAAAATAGATTATATATATATATATTAGTATATATAGAGCTATAGTAGTAGTAGTAAATTACTAGGTAGTAGAGTAGATAAAAGATATATATAAACATTTGAAGATTTAATCTCTAGAAGTCTAAATCTTTTCTTAGTAGTATATATTCTATTTATATATATACTAAGATAAATGAGGTTAAAAAAGAGAGAATTAAATCACTTTTAAATATATATATACTAAACACTAGTATATATTTAGAGTTAGTATATATATATATATATAAGCTAAACAGAGCCTAGAAGAATTAAATTTATTATATATAATATAGAGTTATTTTATAGCTAAGAGTACAAAGCCTTTATCTTAATAACATTTACTTAATATAAATAGTCAAAGAAGGTTAGAGAGTTAACTTAATCGTATAAAGTTCAGATATCAAGAATTTCATAGCTATTAGAATTAAAATTGTCGAATCGTCTAGGTGGGAGAAAACTTCCCTTTTAAAAGAATCTTTATATCACAATTTCAAATAGTACTGCGATTTTCCTGCGTTCAAGATCTCATTCCATTCCCTTCCTAAAAAGAGGAAAATAAACTAGGCGGAAGAGAGAGCAAAAAAGAAAAAGCTCCGCCACGAAAGACAACAGAAACAACGGGGATGAGCCGATTACAACAAATTTGTGTCCATGACGGACACGTATTATAGTCCCAAGTCTTCCCCCAATGGTTCATGATACTGTCAATCGATTAAAAACAAAAAACGCCGTTTGTAGAGGTCTTTCTCCACCCAACGATCCTAACTCCGAGATGTCAGGAGTATCGAAAAAGGACGACAACCAAACTCCAGAGAAATATTGACAAGCTGTAACACTCTTAGTAAATATTCATGGAAATAGTGCTTGTATTGCGAAGGATTCTTACCTAGAGTAGGAATTGGTGACATTTCACAAGCGGCGACAACGGAACTCCGAGAATTTCCTCTATTTTGATATTAGCATTGTAATAAAACAGGAGGAGATGCGGAATACCTACTGTGATGATTCTGGCTCCGTGCTCAATATTATCACCCCGCAAACGAAGACGCCGAGCCAAAGCATATCTCTCGTCATCAGAGGGACTGCGGTTGAGTTGGAAGGCAGCTTTCAGGGCATCCAATTGGGCGGGACTAACCGAAGTTGACCTTGTATCGTTGAGGGGGCGGCGGGCAAGCTGGCGGTGGGGGGCGGCAGCTGGTGGTGGAGGAGGTGGTGGTGGTGGTGGGAGAGATGGCGCTGGGAGGACAGGTGCTGGAAGAGGGGCGGCTGGCAGAGGGAGGTTGGGGCCTGCAAGCATTGGGGCAAGCACAATTGGTGCAGCAGCCTCTTCATCAGCAATTGGTGCACGGCCAAAAGCAAACATTGCATATAGCTCAGGATCAGAGCGGAATGGTAGGGCGGGTGGAAGAGGTGGGAGGGCAACGATCTACGATTTCACAACAATTGTTAGCATCCAGTTTCTCTAAGTTCATAGAAATGGGTTTCTTTGATATGCGCGGCAAAGGAGAAAAAGAAGAGGAAGACTTACTGGAGGAGGAGCAGGAACGCCAGGGGCGGAAGGTAAAGGCTTGCGGCCAAAGAGCTCAGCTACGCTGGGTAGCATTACTGGTTCATTTGCTGCAGGTGCAGACATTTTGGAGATGGTGGTGGTGTGTGCAAGTTTTGCGGTCGGTGTGTGTAGAGGTTTATTGTCAGATGAGGGTTGGTCGTGATTTTCGTAATGTTTGTTTTGATTTTGGTTGGGGTATTAGCCGAAGGGCTAAGGGGGGGGGAGGAATTTCAGAATGTTCTTCCAACCCACGTGTTGTGGTCAGTGCACTTTCTAAATACAAACTCAAACTTGTCAGCCAGCAAATGTCAAGTAAGCTAAGCGTCGCCAAGAACCCCAAAAAGAGTCGCGGGTAAGCTATGCAATTACCAGTAAGCCAAATTTCAAAATTTCACGGGATTAGCTTCGACCTCAGCAACTCGTTGGCCTCAATCTGAGTATTTTGTTCGTGGTTCAGACCAAGATCTTATCTAGATCTTCCTGGCTGCAAGTGTGAGACCTGGTGACAACGAAATTCAAAACAAAATTTGCTATCAAATAAACCTGAAACATCTTCTTGACTTATACTTTTCCAGTTTTGAAACTCTCTGGAATGCGACAGAAAGAACACTGTTATGAACTTATTGTTAGACTGTTTGGAGACAGCTTGAATGTCATTCAAACCCTGGGGGGGATTTTTGAACAGCACCAAAGTAGTCCCACGCTGCGAGCGGCGGCGAAGGACAGAACAGGTTCAATTGGGTAAAATATAGATAAGAGCGGTAGCTCGTAACTAAGGTTTACAACAAGTCATTGCATTGACAGGAAACCATACTGGAATTCCCTTTAAAGGTCCCTTTTGTTGGGAAATATGGCAGACTCAAGCCATTCATATGCGCTATCTATCACGGACGGACGAAGAGAACCTCAAGTGAACCCCTATCTACTCGCAATGAAGGAAGGGTTGGGCGTTGGATGTATCCTGAAGGGCCCGAGCGGGAGTGAGTTGGTTGAGTGTTTAAACCACCCATGGAAAGATGAGTCCTCTCGTATGTCGAACAATTTTTGTACTATCCAAAGGAAACAACCTTACAGGAAGCACCCACTGGTTGTTTTGGGTTTCTTGTTGGAAGCGGATTGTAATACAGGATTGAAGACGCTTTTGGTTGAATTTGCAAAAGTGAGTGCTGCGTGTAGTGAAATCGTGTGGGAAGTGCCACTGACACGCTCGCTATAGATCTCCTCATCTCAGAACGTGGAGGATGGAGCTGGAGGTCCAACCACCCCTATAGCCATCCGTCGGCCACATTATCCCACCCAAGATTCAATCTTAAATTACACTTTTGAAAAGAGTGGAGTTCGCCAGCCCTTCACCAAAAACAGCTGGATTTTATTGAAACATCGTCATACCGTACCATATTGGACGTGTTAGCCCCGCCGACATACGACTCGACGAAAAATCATATCTCAGACTTAAAGGGAAAGTGGCAAAGTTTGAACCAGAACCCCACAGATCTTCCTGGGAAAAAGTATGGATTCGAACTGAATATTTACGAGGGGCTCCACTAGCCACTAACGTACATGAAGCCAGGCTTTCAGATACCGAAGGTAGTTCCTCAGAGACAGAGAGCGAGTCAATGAAAAGTAGTCCAGGAACTACACCAAATACCAGTGACTCAGAAGAGGAAGATCTGGGTGATCCAAGAAGTAAGTAACGCACACATTCTTTTTGAAACCACTAACCATTCTACAGGAAATTATCCGATTTCAACGCCTCCATTGATTGAGAAAGAACCACTCACCCCCAAGCAGCGATCGAATCCTGAGACGGCGAGAAACGTGGAAATAACCGAACACAGAGATCAAATCGATCACACCGTACTACGCAGCATCAAAGATATCATTTATTCCTGTTTTGGATGAGAGAACGCGTAAGTAGAAACCGATACGGTCAATAAATCATAAGATTGACTTTGAATATACTCTATCAAGGCACTTGTCAAGTTCAACCCGAAGTACGTTGCTGCTTTCCAAGATCTTTGAGAGGAAACAGTGAGGCTGAGACGATGAAGTTTTAGAGAAGCTACACAATTATTCCCGCAATGAGAGCTCCTTTATTGAGGTGGGAGTGGTCCTGATTGAACGACAAACTCACCAGAGGGATGTTGATTGTAATTTTGAGAAATACCCATTCCGCTATAAAATAACTAAGAAGTATATCGAACCAAGTCAAAAGGCCTTCACGGATATCAGGATAGATTCTTCCCAAATAAGTGCCAATATAGCCAACGCCAACCCCAGGCCGGAACCTTTCAACAAAAACGCCAAATAAGAGGGGGTCTCAAAAACTCTATGGCCCGCATTCACCACCTCCACCAAGTTATCAGACCAAATACCGCAGCAGAAACAACAACAAGAAGTGTCCCGGACCAATCATCAGAGCCACCAGAACTATCGCTCTGTGCATGATTTGGAGTTGGCTGTCTATAAGTAGGAGTTGACTGTCGGTAAGTTGAAGGAGGTTGCCGAAACCCTGAAGAATGAAGACTTTGCCAAGTCTGGTGGCCATGGTGAGTCCGAGAAGTGTAGACAGGCGCGAGAGGAGGGGAATCATGATGTCTCCAATGTCTCGTCGGCACACTCCCATACCCGGGATATTCAACTACTGTTTCCCTCGCATGCTCAATCCTGGCAGATACAACAGGCGCAGGACGTATTTCTTGTAGCGGAGCTTGCGGATTCGCCAACGCCAATAGTCTTCTTTTAGCAGTCTGAGGTACCTCATCAGTCGGCTCGTAATCATCACCACCAAGGCCGAATTTTGCCATCAGCAGGTGGTAATCTTCTTTTCTTATTCGGGTTTTATAGGCTCTTTTCTTTTTGTTTCTTTCGAAGGAACGTAGAGAGGAGATAGGAACGGGGTAGATGTGTAAAGTGCTAACATAGGATTGTTTATGTAAAACGCCCGACTCGAGGTGGAGCTGTGTGATATGCTCGTCGGGGGATTTCGAATGGAAAATTGGGAGCGAATCTTTGATATGTGGCCTTCGATGGGATCCTCGGATGTATCCGATGAGTGGGAGGGAGTCAAAGGAGGTTATCTATTTCAATAAATGTTGTTAGCGTGAACATCGAGACAAATTCTTCGAGGACGAGGATACTTACACAAGCAATGTCACAAATGAAGTCTCCTTGCTTTTGAGAACCCGGTTTTTGAGAAATTTTCAGAACAATGGCGGGATGATTGTAACCTTCTAGGTCGAGCTCCGAGGGGTTTAAAGTGCATGATTGGCAACAGCATATTATGTCGTTGCCGAGTGCTTCTTTTAGAGGAAGCCATACTATTGCTCCGACACATATATCACGTGCTTTGATGGGCGAACGATCTCGGCGTGATGAATCCATTACCTTGACAAACCAAGCTCGAGCTTATCTTCTTCCCTCGCTCCCGGCGATATATCCTTGGGATTGAGGCCGTGTAGATAATGTGAGAGATTAACAAGTGAGGGAAAAAGCAGAATAGCATTGAGATGCGATTTGAAGACACTTTTAAGTGCCGCGAGGCTCAAGTGGTAATGATCCCGTTGGGGGTACACAACTTATGCAATAACACGAATGAGGAAATTCGGTAGGTGGTGTAGTGTGGTGTTGGCAAAACATATAGAATGATAGGAACTGATTGGTCTGCTTACAATGCGGGGGATGAGCGGTTGGGGTCGCAACTATGGCGACGCTGTAATGCATGCACGAGATGCTAGGCATATTCCGTTGCAAAACAATTCGTTTCGGAATAATGCCAGTTTTCTTCATAGCAAATCCCTACCTAAAGTAAGAAGTGACCTTCATAAGTCCCAAAAAGGCGATAGTTAAGGTGTAAAACCAAAATGCTAAGAAAATTCCATATTTTCGGGCTGGTAACTAAGGTGTATAAAAAAGGTTAAGAATAATTGAAAAAACGTCTAACGAAAGAAAAGTGTATGGAAACCACATGGCTAACTCGTATAACAAATCTCTCTTATAAGGTTAGATTAATTGAAACCAATCTCCTAATGTGGTATACAATTTCCCATCTTACCCGAGACACCGTATTGTAGTATGGTCTATGATATGTTTATCTCATCCCCTAAAAAATACCTACAAAAGAATCTGACGGCTAAGATTCTAACTCAGGGAAGTCTCCTAAGACTCTCTCTCGCCACAACTTTCCCAGGCTTGCAATTCTGTTCTAACGCAATCATCCCCTTATGTGTCCGGGTCGCTGCTTGGCCTGCTGGGAGGCGAGAGGCTAAAATTGTGGTCGTGTGTATGGTGTGCCTCTTGCAAGGCATATTCTTCGGTCGCGTTTCTCGGTGGCTCGAAGGTCTAGGGGCAGAAGACCTCGCAGGCGTGGGGTTGACTAGAAATGACACGGAAAACTGATAGCATGCTGAGCTGCACCTTGTAGGTATCGATTGACGTCGTTTGATTGAAGGTGGCGAGATGAAATGAAAGTTGGAGAACGGGAGTTGGTCTTGGCCTTTCCCCGTTACTTCATGTCACGTCACGTAAATATTTGCTATCAAAATCTCTTTCATATTCCTTTAACTATTTCCTAAAGATCTTTGCTTGCGGATGTTAATTTCTGGCGTTTTTTTTTGTTTCGGCACGAGCGTTAGTGAGAGTAGATGATGTAGACATTAGACGTAGGTCTGTAAATTTTCTATAAATATTCGTAGATATCGCTAATTCGCACGAATACAAGAACTACGAAGATATTTACGAGTAACTCTCTTACTACGAAAATAATTTTGGAAGCATGAGAATATCTCGAGGAATGAAGAGCTACTTGCTACCCTACTCCACGAGATGCTGTATGCCTTCATTGAGATCCATCGTTGTCGTCTATACCGACTCTCAAGGTTTACTTCATACTTGTAATAGAGGGCTTGGACATGTTACATTCTATAGCCCTGCCTTTGCAGACTCTTTTGTACTAATGAAAGAAGCCTTAGAGCGTACCGTTAAATGGCCTATGGGTTAGACTCATATTAGGGAATGCATTATTGATTCCCTGTTTTATGACCAATAGCAAATCCACAGGTATAATTTAGCACCTGAATTCTTTAGTAGCCCTGATATATGAGGTTAGAAGCTAAACATGGGCCATTTGACTGTCCCAAGGCTTACCTTGCTCTTAGTTTATCAGATCTAGCAAGGGATGACGTGGCAGCCGACGAAGACTCTTAATTGTCAAATTTGATCTGATAAGAGGAAACTCTACGACGATTAACAATTAAATACAATACTTCTATTACAACCACCCTTTTCTACAATAACAAAAGTAAAGTGAGATTTTGAATACGGCAATTTCAGTTCGTTTATGTCTATGTTCCTATGAGAGTTTTGATGATGGACGTGCAACCGATTGACAGTTACTATATTCCTTATCTGGTATTCCATTCTTGGAGGTAACAAGACGCAGTAGGGTTCACATTGCCTGATCGAGTCTAGGGGATATCACAAAAGCTATTATCAAAGCATGGTACGAGACGTCGCAAAAATCATGCATGGCCGAGAGTGATACTTTAACATATACCTAGAGTATAGAAACTCCTCCGGTATCCTTCTTTGCTTAGTCTCTTATCCCCTCATTATCCCATACTTATCAATAGTACTCACCAGTGTGTCTCAGTGAGGCCCTCCGGATTCCAGCCTCCAAGATTCGCCAAAAAGTCATTCTTCATATTCCAATGTTCATCTCGTGCCCGCCAACTTTCTACCTTCATAGCTTTTGAGACTGATGGTGGTATAGTAACCCAAACATGCCACTTCACGGATTTTCGCAAAGTGTCTTGTAATAATTTAGGAGAGTTTGCGAAAGGTGGTCCTGGAGTCAAAAAGTCAGTACATACTTTACTCTAGATGATCATGAGTCTGAGAATAAAAGAAAGGACTTACCGTGACAGCCCTTGCCCAAATGTCCCTGCGAAGCATGTTTGAGCTTCAGACCCTTATCCATACAGCAAGATTTCTAACAGTGATGTAAATCAATAAAAGCATGTACCATTTCGTGCAAAAGAACCGAGATGAAGTACTCTTCGTAAGTACACATATATGCCTCAACCCGACTTCGACGCGCGATTTGGAGCCATATTTTCCTCTCAAATCGGGAATAAAGACCATGAGAAGATTCCAATCCATCGAACTCAAGTCCATTTAGCCGCCGAAAGCTCACACCCTTGAGAATGCTTTTGAGTGATCCAGCAAAGAACCAATCATCACGTAATTCCATCCATGAATCAAGAAGTTGTTTCAGTCGGTCCGCTAACGATGCCATTGGGATTTCAGAAGACAACATCTCTTGGTATTTTGCCTTGAGAGGCGGTCAAGTCGAAATGATGTGACCTAAGAGAGAAGGAATGTCGTGGGGAGAATAGCAGCTGTATTAAAAGCCTCGATTAGGGGATTCGAAATTGAAATCGTTCAGCGGTCTCGGGTGTTTGGCATCGATAGCATCGTCGGGGTTGACAACTCGGCAAATTCGTGCTTTTCGGTAGTTGAAAGGGACCAGACGTTGCATAAAGCTTTTCCAGAACCCGTAGACCTATCCTTTCTTGGAAGAGCGATGGGTGTGCTGTGTTTGGCTGGAGTTGGCCGTTGCTAGCGACTTGGTACCTCGAGAGGAGAAAGCGGTCTTAATGAAACTCCACATCGTTTTTTGATTAGTCAAAATCAACAACTCGGGTAATTCTGGTAATATCGAGAAGAGT
The DNA here is from genome assembly GCA_001414345.1 of Hymenoscyphus infarciens. Lineage (NCBI taxonomy): Eukaryota > Fungi > Ascomycota > Leotiomycetes > Helotiales > Helotiaceae > Hymenoscyphus > Hymenoscyphus infarciens. The sequence continues at coordinate 110,806 of LLCB01000129.1, forward strand.
GTTGTGGGAGAGCGTCCTGATGCGGTCTCTTTTAAACACTGCATTGTTCATTCATTGTGAGAGTGAATTCGCAAATGAAAATAGACATCCATGCCCTAGTCTACCACCACATTTTCATAGAACTTATCAATAGTAAACTGAGCTGTTCTTATATTTTCCCCACAAAACAGTCGAGCAGTCGCAAAAGACAGTGATAAAAGTGCCTCCCTCTCTCTGGACTTTCCACTGAACAAACCACAATGTAAAAATTAAAAACAGTCAAGGTTTATTATAGCATCACCTTGCTTTTAAAACCTCATTCAAGATTTTTGGGGGATTTTTCTGAGCTCTTTAAGAGATATTGTTAGTGTTTTCGCCAAAGGGAAGAAATACGGGCATTTTTTGTGAGGTTGTAAAACAGAGGGCAACCGGCAACCACAGGAAGCCCACGAAATATAGGCTAGAAGGAGTGCAGTATAGGAGAATGAAACGGGATCGGGCCGAATAACCCGAGCCACCCGAAGCGGGCTAGTTTTAGCGGACTCTTTTCCCCGCACCCGCTCCCCACCTCACGTTTTCTAGCTGAAATTGGCCGGGCAGGTTACTCCGTATTGTTTTTTGATATCTCCAACTTGTGAACAATTTCGTCCAGACTGCAACCACTCCCATCGCGCCTCTTTTGTGTCGAGTCCCAGCATTTCATGTATCGTTCTATCAGCCCGGTGCAATTCTCTGGTAGCCCGTCTCAAATTGCCCTTGGGCCTTGGCCTGTCATCCTTCTTCCCCTGCTGGAGTAGGAGGTTACATTGATTTTGAATCGCCGTCAGTCCCCGCTGGCACTACGCCAACCACCCATTCGCGCGCAACATCGTCTTCATGGCTGAATCGGCAAAGATATCTATGTTGCCTACTCTGATGGCCGGGCCGAGTCATAGTAATAGCAATGCCGCATCCAACAGCTTTGCAATGCCGCCGCCTCCAAATGCCGAACCGGAACCCGCTGCATCCATTGAGAGACAGGGTGGACTTCCGCCACTGGAATCAATGAGAGCATATCGGGCATGTTTAAACTGTCGGAGTAGGAAGAGCAAGTGTTATTTGGAGGCGAATGGCGGAAGACCCGTGAGTTCCAATTATCCCGTCATCCTTGCAATAAAGACCGTACACACGGAGTGGGTATTGTCCGGGAACTTGCGTTTTTTATATAGTATCGTCTATGTCTTCCAGGTTTGACCATATTCTCTCGTGTATTTGGCTTACTATGGTGTGCTAAAAATAATAGACTAATAATGTGACAGCCTTGTAGAAGATGCCAACGAGAAGGCAAGGAGTGTGTTCTGGGTGAAAGTCACCGTGGGGGACGTCGAGTAAGAAAGAAGCCAAAACTCGATGACAATGCGGACCAAGATAATCAGAATTCTCCTCCAAGTAACCACGATGATCTAGCCCTTATGAACAGCCCCAACTCAACATCCAATCCCGCTTTCTCTCCATCATCAATACCATTGCAGGGTGCTGTGTACAGTAATCCTCGGCAATCGCCTCATCAGCCAATATCACATTTCCAGAACTCATATAGTACTCGGTCAGCCGATCAAACATACGCATGGCCACAACAACTAACACCTACGACTGCCGCAGATGCTCACAGTTCTATTCGGGTGGAAGAAAAACATGTGAGAATCTCTAGCGTTGTCAAAGTAAATCAAGCTAACCCTTGTACAAAGCTCAACGGCTCTAATACTCGTCCCTCGCTTCGCTCTCGACAGGAATCTCACGTTACCTTAACAACTAAATCAGCTGAAAGAACTGGTGTGCATGACAATATTGCTTCGGTAGACTTACAAAATCCATCTGATGCTTTAGATATCCTGGCTCAAGTAGCTCATACTGCCGATGATGGAGATTCGCCGCCCAGTGATCAGACTCCGAACCAAGCAAGGCATCATCAGACAAGCTCAATTGAAAGCCTCCACAATCCCCTTCCTACGAACCCGGAATCTTACTTTCATTACAAGCCCGTGCAAGATGGAATGATCAATCCAGAGATGATTTACCATTTGTTTTCAAGGTAAGCTTTCAAAATGTGACAATGTTGAATTTCTTGCTAAGGAATTATAGCTACGAAGAATTCTTCCATCCATTCTTCCCAATTATCCCGCAAGAGACCTTTGATCGTACAAGACTTCCGTGGATGTCTCGCAATGAACCTCATTTATTCTCCGCTATCCTCACGGTCGCTTCCAAAGATCAAGAACGAGTGCATCAAGTTTGCTATGACCACAATCAACAACTCGTGTCTATGATCTTATCGGGTGCAGATGCAGACGTTGAAGCGGTTGAAGCACTGCTGCTGCTGTCACAATGGGTATCTCATCGGCCCCAATCCACTCTTGCTGTTGGTCGGGGTGAAGAAGATCGTGTTGCTTGGATGTATATCGGGACTGCTTTACGACTCGGATACTTTCTCGGAATTGATCGGGCCTCCTTCAAAAGCGATCCCAATGAGGACCAAGCAATCTTCAATCGCAAAAGACTCGTATGGTCGGCATGCTATATTTGCGATCGACAAGTCTCTGTCCGAATCGGAAAAGGATTCTGGTCTCGAGGCCCTGGTCCTTTATCCGGACTTCGGTCTAGTGATTTTCCTACTCTTCAACCTCCACCGAATTCTCAAAGTTCCGATGATTGGAGTCGGATTTTTCAAGCTAATCTCGAGTTGACACAAATATTTGGCAATGTACACGATATTCTCTACTCTTCGAAAGGTCATGGATGGAAGGAAATGTTGGAGGGTAGATATACGAAGTATCTGGATGACTTCCGGACGAGTATTAGGAATTGGCATGAGCTTTGGGGTGATTTCAGCTGTAAGCATCAGCTATGCATCGTTCCTCCTATATATTATTAACATTAGATAGGCTCTCCGAGGTTGAAAGCAAGTTTGTTATTGACGTACGATTACCTCCGGTTATATGTCAATGCATTTGCATATCAAGCCACTATCTCAAGAGCTCTCACTTTTCAACGAGATAGCCAACGGACCCCAAATCGCCCAATGCCACTGATAGACGCTTCGGCTTCCGACGCACGATTTATATATGAGGCAGTTGACGCAGCAAAATCCTTATTATCCACTTTCAATACTTTTGTTGACCCGGAAACACTTCGATACATGCCATCATCCTACTATCTTTTCATCATCTACAGCGCCGTCTTCCTCTACAAGGTAAACAAGAATTTCCATTCCTCTCCCCTCTTGAATTCCGTGCAAGACTATACAAAAGATTGTCTTGAATCTAATCTTCTCACAGGCAAGGTCAACCACCACAATGACCGAAGAAGAGAGAACTGTAGTCCGTCAAATGGTCCAACAAACAATTGAACGCCTCGAAAAAGCCTCCGTAGGCGCCAACGGAATGGGCTCCCGCTACGCCCGTCTCCTCCAACTCCTCTGGCGCAAAGCCCCCAAAAGAACAAATCGTGACCCCCAAAACATCGACAATAAATACAGCATGAACCCCACTCACACACAATACGATCAACCAGGCGGCTTCACACCAATCCGCATCAATAACGGAAACGGAATTAACGGGGTAAATGGCAGCTCACAGTTTCAATCTCAACCTAGACAAACTGGTACTGGAACTTTCAGTTGGTTGGATCTGGGCGCAACGTGGAATTTCGCGACGCAGAATAATAGCGTTAGTGCTAGTCAAGGGGGGGAGAGTGTGGATTTGGAGAATGGCGGGATTGGGATTGGAATGGATATTGATGGGATGAGTCCTTCGAATTTCAATTTTGGCGATATCGGGTTGTTGAGTGCGGATTATTCTCTGTTGGAGGGGGATAATCCGAATTTGCTCTTTTGAGGGGGGTATGTAGGTGCTAGGTGTAAAGCGCGTGATAGATGAGGATTTCGTGCTGGGGGTGTTCCTCATTTTCGGGATTTAGGGCGTGAAGGTGTTGCAAAAGTTTACAGTGTGTACAGCAAGTTGTCGAGTTTTTTCTCGCGGGAACGACGAAAAATAATGTATCTACTCATGTACAAATATCAAATCATCACAGAACTGGTGGCACTACCATGCAGCCGCCGAAGGAGGCGTTACCAGGGAAAGATGAATATAGCTAAGGTCACTTTGCCACCCCAAAGTCTACTGTTCCTTTTCCATCTCGGCCAACTCAATATCAGACTTCGGCCAAAGATGTGACAGATCCCCCACAGGAAGTTTAAGCGTCATCCTCATCTCAGCAGCAATCATGACAACAGTAATATAATACCCCAAAAGCGCAACGATGAAAAATATCGCTGCCCCAGCCTATTCATATGTCAGCAATCCTCACCCCAGTCAAAAAACTCCAAGACAAGAAGGGGGAAACCTACCTTCTGCAACTTCAAAGCCATTTCAAAACCCCCCGTACTAACCTTCCAATAAGCCCCACTCAACACAAAGTTACTCGTAAACGCAAACAAGAAAATACTCGCAAACACAGTATTAGTCATCAGACTAAACACAAAAATGGTGAATAACCAGAATCCCCAGAATAAGAGGTACAAAGCGATAGCAGCGTTGTAGGCTTTGCTAGCCGCTCCTTCAATTGGGTTTCCAGTTGTGGAATAGGAGGCGGCGATTCCCCAGCTGGGAGTTTGGATGACACCAAAGGAGAGCCAGAAGACGCCGAACATCCCACAAACCATCATGGAGAAGAAGTTTCCCATAATCCATTCGAATATGCAGGCGAGAAGGAGGAGGACGGGGCCCGTGAAGTAGAATATTCCGCTGTAGGGAGTGTGTTAGCGAGGTTGTGAAGGGAGGGTTGAGGGAGGTGGAAAGAGGGGGGCTTGTACACTACTCCCACAAGACTTGTGGCACCTCCCCATCCCATCAATACTGCTGCGAAGGTCAGAGATGATAGGACGAATCTGCAGAGGTTTAGCCGGGTGGTTCCCTACAGGGAAACTGGTATTCTTCACCCCATCAATCCCAATGGTGTTGGATTCGCGAATCGTTTTCTTAGATCCCCCGCGTTGGCAGTTTTAGGGGTGAGGTAGAGCTGGACATGTTGAGTTAATATACGCTTCTGCGTTGATACTATAAGTGAGAATAGGAATGCGAATTTGACCTTTTCAAAAAGCTCGGGGGAGATTGTCATCGCTCCTGCGGACTTGACATGCGATATCGGATGAATCCCAGCTTCCTCATCATTCCCATTTATCTTCCTCTGAGTAGCGCTATTTATTGAAGACATGTTGACTTGTAATCCAGCCGCAAAATTTACAATGGAATTTCGGATGGATCCGACCCAATTTTTGTAGACGTAGCAAAAACAATCCAAGTCGAGAATCCGGCTAAACATATATATCCCCCATCACCACCCCTCCGTCCAACCAACAATGAAGAACCTCATTGGTGAAAAGCATCCTGCATGTCTTCTGTCCAAAAATGGAAAACAGCTCAATTACAAATATTGGACTCAGCAAGGTTCCGGTGAGATCATAGCAGGGTTTCCCCGCACCCTACCCCCCTTCATCGTCTAACGGTGGCCAATAAGCGAGCCTGCCAACGAGTATTTCCCAAGCCCAAGAATCTCAAGTTGAAAAGTACCCCAGGAATAGTTCGTACCAAGGAATGGAATGTCGGTAGCTGGTATCAGCACTACTGTAAGCACTGCAAGCAACTGCAAGAGTGTTCCGTCAAAATGAAGTCCAGGAGAGGTGCTGGTTAGACATAGGGGCGTCGTATATGATGACAATGATTCGCGAGACAAGGAAAAATCGCATCAATTCGATATGTTTGGGCATTAAGCCCACTCGAAAACCACGGGGGGTAAAGTTCAAAAGAAGACAAATAAGAAAGAAGGTGGGATCCGTGAAAGAATTTCTCCCACTTGGGCGAGAAGTACATGCTCTGACAAAAGTTATGCTGAGCACAGAATGCCAGTTCGTAGCGGTAAGAAGTTCACCAATAGAACCACGGATACCATATGGAATTCAAATACTTGCCGTTCTCCAACCTGTTGCAACCACTACTGTGAGTATGCCAGCACCACTATGCAGGTGCCCAAGTTGCGGCTGTAACCCACACCAAAAACCCCCAAACAGCCGTTGAAGTTGTGCTGAAGTTTGGTACTTGGTCGAGTAAGGGCTGCAACAAACTTCAACGTGCAGAACCCACCAGCCCGTACCAACCCGAATTGTATTTATTGTTTCCAACCAGACTCAGCTGAAGAATGTATGCCTTTCGAAGAGGCGAGTATTTTTACAGGTATCTTCTCATATCTTACATCAGACCTTAGAAGTCAATCCGAACATACGGTTCAATTCCAAGATGAAATTATTTCTCAAGCCCCCTCCTGACAAATGCCCCCTAAACTGATCTTCTTCCGGAATAACATGTTTCGACCAATCTTTGATTTCATGTACTTTCAAGTTGTATTCAGACCAATCCTGTATTTTACAATGGTTCAAATTGTCCAAAAGCCCTTCAGGCGTCGAGGGGTGGATATTTCCCCTTTTCCGTGTAGTATGGAAAGCGCTTATGACTGCGTTGCGGGCAACGAACGAGAGATACAAAGATTGATTGAGATCTGGCTTGGGGATGTGCTAAAAAAAAGTAAAATTAAATGCACGAACGAAAATAATGAGCAGAGTGAACTTACACCTTCTACCAACTCTTCCGTCTCGGGCGGTATTGGGTAGGAGAAACGGAACTGGGGCGTTTGCCCGTATATCCAATCCGGTGACTATCGCTATGTGAGTAAAGTGTATAGTTGAGGATTTAGGGACACAAACTCTCAACTCGTTGATCCCCTTCATGATCTCTGGTACACTTCCTTCTTCTTCCCCAACCAGGACGGGTTTTACAGCGCCATACATTTCCTTAAACTCCCTGACCACAGCCTCCTCAAAATCTTCATTTTGCACCTCGACATTCGCAATGGGCGAACTGACACTATCCACGCCCCTAGCCTTTATATATCTTTTCGCCGGACTCTTCAAGAATTTCCCAATATTCCTCAAATTCGGCGAATTCAACAGACAAGTTCCATGATGTACACTCCGTAATCTCGTAAGCTTGTACGCACTACCAGAAACCTTCAATGGCGTTTCTGACTCGGGAGAATCCAGCACAATATCATGTCGCTCATTGACCCTGACCCTCTCAACGTCCAAACTACGCAATGCTCGTACCACCATCTGCGCATGTATATCTCGATCGAACTTCCCCGTGGGGCAGATGACGCTGTAGTTCACGTTCCCTTCATCGTGCCAGACTGTTCCGCCGCCGGATCTTCTGCGTACGAGGTCGGGTTTTAAGGGACTGTTTCGGAGGCGATAGAGGTTGCATTCTACCCATGGGTTTTGGTTTCTACCGATTATTATGCTTGGGGAGTTGGTGTAGAGGAAGAGGATCGTGGAGTCGGGTGGGGATTTGGTGAGGAGGTGATGTTCGATTGAGAGATTGAGGTACGGGGAGCGACTTCGAGAGAGGTAGATTTGGGTCTTTGCGTTGGGGATTTGGTGGAGGGAGGATTGGAAGCGAATATGCCATTTTGGTTTTGAGGTTGATGTCAATTTGTACGCATTGATGAAGGAGAGGAGGGTTGAGCCTCTGGAGGGTGACATTTGGAAAATAGATGTTTGCTGGTCTACAAGGTACCTTTTCTAATCTCAGCCTCGCGATGGTCTGTAAAAGCGGCAGTAGGTAATTGCTTCGGGTTCCTATCGAACTCCAAATTCCACAAGTACTTTCGAGAGCATTCAGGTAATTACCTCAAATGGTTTGAACAATCTAGAATGTTTTTATTTATCCAGACCTCTTTCAAAAACATATCAATTTGAATATTTTGGGTTTCCTACCTGCTCAGTTAGAACATACTGCGGCTTTATCTATCCACTCCTAGAGTTCGCCTCGCTTTGTTATCTCATAGCCTTTGTTAGGTTAAAAATAAGAGCCAAACCAATGGCTCACTTACTACCATTTAGATATACTTTAGAAAAGTTCAAGCTGGCTAGTAATCCAATCCAGAAGAGAGTCCGGCGGGACGCCGGCGTTGACACCGGACCGAGCTCGGGTTTGACTCACCGATTATCGCCCGGCCTTCAAGGTTTCTTTGTAGAATTGGAGTCACTGACAGAAAAAAAGTGTACAACACCACATCAGCTCATTTCACTCGCTCTTTCCGCTTGCCCTCCTTCTCTCCATTAACAAAACATTGGGAACTTCCCATCACCTTCAAAATGTCAACCTTTGGACATTTCTTCAAGGTTACCACGTATGCCACCCAATGTTACCCCTCCTTGCGCCTACTAACATTTTTCTCTCTAGCTATGGCGAATCGCATTGCCCCTCGGTGGGATGTATTGTCGATGGAGTTCCTCCTGGAATGGAACTCACCGAAGAAGATATCCAACCTCAGATGACTCGACGAAGACCAGGCCAAAGTGCCCTCACCACACCCCGCAATGAGCAAGATATAGTCCAGATTCAATCTGGCACCGAGTTCGGCGTCACCCTGGGCACGCCAATTGCGATGGTAGTACGAAACAAAGATCAACGGCCAAAAGACTACGGAAATTCAACAATGGATCTCTACCCACGACCGAGCCATGCGGATTGGACATACTTGGAGAAATACGGAGTAAAGGCAAGCAGTGGTGGTGGACGAAGCAGCGCACGAGAAACAATTGGACGGGTGGCAGCAAGTGCAATTGCAGAGAAATACTTGACATTAGCGCACGGCATTGAGATTGTGGCTTTTGTATCGTCGGTAGGAGGAATTCATATGTTCCCACCTTCGGCGACGCACCCAACGCCTTCTACGAACCCAGCTTTCCTTTCCTTGATCGAGACGGTGACACGAGAAAAGGTGGACGAGTTTGTGCCCGTGCGATGCCCCGACCAGGCAGCTACAGACCGGATGGCGGAAGAAATTGCTGCATTTCGGGATCGAAATGATAGTATTGGAGGAACGGTGACTTGTGTCATTCGAAATGTACCAAGCGGGTTGGGAGAGCCATGTTTTGACAAAATGGAGGCGATGCTTGCTCATGCTATGCTGAGTATTCCTGCTACAAAGGGATTTGAGATTGGTTCGGGTTTTGGGGGTTGTGAGGTTCCTGGATCAATACACAACGATCCTTTCGTCGTGGCACCAGCGGTTCCTCCCATGGAGACGGGCGCGTCAAGAAACGGCGTTCCTAGACCGAAGTTGACCACGAAAACGAACAACTCTGGGGGGATTCAAGGTGGTATTACGAATGGGGCACCAATTTACTTTCGCGTGGGATTCAAACCTGCCGCAACGATCGGCCAGGCCCAAGAAACCGCAAGGTACAATGGGGATGATAGCGGGGTTCTGGAGGCAAAGGGAAGACATGATCCATGTGTCGTCCCACGGGCTGTACCAATCGTGGAGGCTATGGCTGCATTAGTTGTGATTGATGCACTGATGTCTCAACAGTCGAGGCAGGTATCGAGAAGTCTACTTCCTCCCTTGAAGAAGAAAGATGTTGCTACGGGCGAGAAATTGGTTGGCGTTAACGGTGTTTAAAATAGATAGAAAAATGGTGATCGCTTCTTTCAATGGCCATCCGCCCTTTATCCTCGAGTTCGTGATTGTTTCTAGTGCTTGGTCACTTCTTTTTGTGGTCCTACTAGTCGTTTCTCGGGTTCCTTGGGTTCCCTCTCTCTTAGGAAGTCAATTAGACCACAGTCGGACTGGCTTGAACATATTGATCTAGGGACTGAGAAGTTAGACGAGCTGGAAAGGAGAGTGTCTCGATTCATCACGTGTTGTCCATGACGAGGAGCCTAGGCACTTGACGCAGTGAGCAGTAATTCATTACCTTACAGGGTTTAGGTGGTGGAGGTAGACTCTCTAAAGACTATCGTACAATGATCAAGCATAATTGATTGTCGCACGAGAGTTAGTAGATGCCTTAACTGTCAGGCGATAATCAAGGATTTTGAGGCTTAAAATCCTTAACTATTAAGCGAGCTTAATTCTTAAGAGAGAATTGATTATTAAAAGCCCTTACTTCTCAAATAACTCTTAAGAGTCAAAGCTCTTTGAGGCTAGTATAAGTATATACTAACCGGAAGAACTATACTCTGGGCGGAAGCACTATACTCCGGGCGGAAGCACTATACTAGGCATATGCGCCTAGTAGACAGGGGTACTCGTACAACTCGGTATCGCTCGTAAACAATTAACGTCAACGCTATTATAATATAAAGAAAGTATTCAACCGATTCAGCGAAAGTTATCCTACGCGCATTAGTCGGGGCCGTATCGGTATACTCCGTACGTGTACTGCCCTTATTATAGTAAAGAAGCATGTACCCCTGGCCCCACTGGCGCACCTGGCCCCTGCGCACCTGGCCCCTGCGCACCTGGCCCCTGCCGAGGCTTAACCGATTCTAACTCTCAAGCGATTTTACTATCCCCCCCCCTTAAGTATTTGTAAAGTGGGTCGAGTGGAGACTGGGGGAGGCTGTGTAAAGTCCTGGTAAGGTTAGGGTTTTTAGCTAATAGAAGCTTCTTTACCATTCTATTTTTTGACTTTGACTCTGCTTATTGGCTCAGCGCTTTGACATTACACAGGACCCGCAAAGTGGGGATTACATATACTTAAGGGGGGGGGATAGTAACTCTCAAGCGATTTTAACTCTTGGCTCTCAAGAAAAACTTAAGCCTCAGGCATGAAGGCGATTATCTTTAGAGGCCCCGTGACATTCGGATAATCAAGACGCTTTGACCCTCGTCTGAGAGTCTATTGAGAGTCCACTGGCCCCACCAAAACCCTTCAAGGTAGTCTCCCGAATATAGTTTGTATGATATCACAGTGCTCTATTAAATCCCACTCATTGATATAAGGTCATGAAATTGGTTATGTTATTTACCTCTTTAGCTCCACTTTACTCTAGAGAATTGGAAACTCGTTGTTGATATTAGAAGACACGGCGTTCTGATTCTCTATCTTGACTTGGATTACAGAAGAGTAGAGAAAGACTTACTAAGAAATATGTGGAATTGAAAACTCTCTTCTTTTAACTTTACTCTCTCCTTTTTCTAGAAGAAGTAAGTTATGTTCTTATTTCTACTGAAAAAATTAGAATTTTTTACTTATCTTTACTCTTCTAATATAACTTTAATATGTTTTCTTTCTCGATTAATCAGTTCTCTTCTTTTAACTCTAATTCTCTTTCTATCTAGAAGAGAATAATCAATTTAGTTGTTTTTGCTAAAGAAGAGCTCTTACTTATAAAATGAAGTTTTAATATCTTAATCTAATAATAATTCATAAATTTTAGGGTTTTAGTACGGGTTTTAGTACTAGTAACAAATTTGGAGATATCTAATAGGTGGACACGGGCGACCCTGTAACAACAAATTGCAAAGAGACAACAAAATTGTGAATTGACGCGCAGGATACTGATTTACCATTCCCTTGAGTCTTCTTATATTTTCATGTGGTTTCCGTCGAATTATACGAATTAAATATACGCGTTGATACACCTTATAGCCACAGCGAGCACTGTGCAGGCAGGAGCTAAGGTTACCCATGAGGAAGGAACCCCGCATCTTCCAAACCCTCGCTTCCCCCCGCCCCTTTTCCTTTTCCTCTTCCTCTTTCTCTTCCTCTTCTACTTTCACATATCAACCTTTCTTCTCCCTCGTCGATGCTATCCATCTCCATCACCCTGAACCCGGGCAAGGCGCTCACCAACACACCAACTTCTCGGGAAGAATCTCGAGGAAAGATCCTGTATCCATACACGTTCTCACACGTTGAGATGGAACAGTTTTTGAGAGTAAATCTTTCAATCACATTGTTTCCACGTGGCGTTGGCTGTAGGTTCAATTCAAGGGGTTGGGGACGTTGTTAATTGAAATATCGCGAGTTATCATGTCCAATGCCTGCCTATCCTATCGCCTCGATCTCGAGAATGCTGCCCTCTTGGGAGGCATTCCATCGAAGAAGCCCACTGCACGCAAATACTCAACGTTTCTCCGAATTGCAATCTTGACTCGAGCGGAATCCCCCGCCATGCTTCCGGTGCCAGCTTCGTGCATTGGCACACCAATCTTCCCCTTCTCCTGCTCGAGAATCTCCATTACCGGCCAAAGAGGATGTGCCTCATGGCGAGAATCGAGATCAGCATACACTGCTCGCATCCACCCCTCTTGACCCAGCGGAGTCAGGTTATACCCACAATCTTCTCGCAAAACCTTCCAGAAATCACCAACGAGAAGCCCGTCAGCTACGTCGACTTCAGCTGCAGGCGAAGGCTCTTTCGGATCACAACATTCCACAATGGTCTGAGCAACATGACCTACATCGGCCACAAACAGCCAGCAATCCGCGTCGGCTTCGTTGTAGCCCTTGATGTGGATACACGTCGCGACTAGTCTCCAAAGGAAGTCGTCAATGTTTGCGATACCCTCCTCCGCAGTACCAATGATAAACCCCGGTTTGACAACTGACACACGCTGTTGGTGATAGGGACTTATTTGGGCGTACTCCTGGACCAGGAGCTGTGACAAATATTTTGTCTCGGCATAGCCCGTGGGCAGGGTAGGCGAATCGTCGTGGGAATCACTCGGCTGAGGGGAGGAATACCTTTGCAATGTTCCATGGTATCCTCCTGCTACGTAAACAAATTTCGACACGGAAGGAGCCTCGTGAATCGCTTTGAGCAAGTCGAGAGTCGAGTCAACGTTTGCCGCTTTGAGGCAGGAAAATCCTCGATTCCAATGGACATTGGCACCGTTGTGGATGACTATGGTGATTCGATCCAACGCCGATGACCTCCCAGTCAGGCGGTCCCATTTGTCGGTACTCACTCCCAGCCGTGGCTGCCCAAGGTCACCGGTCCAAACCTCGATTTTTTCCAAATACGCATCATTCCACCAACCTGCCCTGCTCGCCGAGTCTTTGATTCTTTCCAGGCCGTGTGCAGCAGTTTTACCTCGGACGTGTACAATTATTTTCCCAATACTTTCTCGAGTGCATAGCTGGAAGAGGAGCTGGGATCCAAGAAAGCCAGTTGCACCTGTAAGAAGGACAACGCTCAGATCCGGGATTTGAGACCAAAACCGGGCCTGCATTTCTTTCCTGTATCGTTGGAATGTCGGTATCATCTTTGCCTGCTTTTCAAAGACTTGATCCTTTCCCTGGTCTTGAAAATCATGGATCAAATGTGAGATGGTACGAACAGTCCCTAGAAAAAACTCGCTTGTGTTGAGGTTTACGCCGAATTCTTTCTTGATAAAGGTCCTCAAACTGATGATCTGGATGGAATCAAAACCTAGTGTGCCCAGATCCCAATCATGTCCATCGAACTTCGTAGGGGGACGCCCATCGTTGGGATAGAGAATACTCGAGATCCTCCGGGACACTTTCAAGGCGATCACCGCCTCTTGGGAAATCAGACCATTGGTCAGACTATTGCTGGTGACGAGATCCTCGACTGGCCGAGTAAGATCCGTAAGCCATTGATTTACCGTTTTCCGATCCATCTTCTGAGAAGTGGAAAGAGGAATCTTTTCAACAACTAGCCAGTGATTCGGAACCATATATGGTGGTAGTTTCATTGCCAAAAACCTTGTGAGATCGCCTACGTTAAACAACAACACATCCAGACGACTCCGCTCTACCAAACGAAGAGTGGTTCTTGTGGAATCTGAACCCGACCCGGTATCTATATTCTCCAACTCGATAACTGCCACGAGACCTTTGGCATACGCGCCTGATTTTGGACTGGTCACCATGCAGAGTGCACTCCCTGTAATCAGTGACAAGGTTCTTTCCACCTCTTCAAGCTCAACCCTTTGGCCACGAATCTTCACCTGAAGATCTTTGCGTCCCACGAACTCGAAGGACCCGTCCGATATCTGCCTCACAAGGTCTCCTGTTTTATATATTCGCCGCGTTCTGGTACCGGCGATTTCAGCGGGCCACCTGGGGTTCTTGATGAATACCGATTTTGTCTTGGTTGTATCATCAAGATAGCCGCGAGCGAGTGTCGGTCCCTCAACACAAAGCTCTCCTATGGCTCCAATTGGAACAAGACGGTCATGATCGTTTTGATCCGTAACCCAGCAGACTCCACATCCAAATGCTCGCCCAATGTTACCGGGTCTGGCATTGTGAGGAATGACGGTAATCGTGCATGCTGCACACTCGCAGGGCCCATAGCAGTTGTAGAGGCGAACTTTATGTGCCCAACGAGAGATGTTCTCTTTAGTTACTGCCTCGCCACCCAGAGCCAGAGTTTTTAATGTTGGAACCTCTTCAGGTGTGAATAGGCTTGCAACCGATGGAGTGAACAGCGCCCAGTTCACTTCCATGTCATTTATTGTACCAGCAATATTGCCCATGCGTTCGTCTTCAGATGGTGTGCATACAACTCCTCCGAAAATCAGCGTTGTAAAAATGTCCATCATGCTTACGTCGAAGGTATACCTAGGCACCTCGGTGTCAGTCAACTCCCAAAAAACTCTCAGTAGTCAGCTCACTTACGCGGCATACTGCAGCACACGGGACTTCGAGGTGATATTCATCGCTTTCCCATGAGCAAGGGAGCTTGTACATACAGAGGCATGCTCTTGGACGATTCCCTTGGGTTCCCCTACATGAGGATCTCGGAGTCAGTTTACTTTGAGAAACAATCAAATGTTTTCGAGTCTGTTTCGTGAGTAAGGAAAAAAAGCCCAACTCCCGAAACGACTAGAATAGGGAGGTGTTCCCCGAGATTCTCACTTACCAGTTGAACCTGAGCTGAAAAGGACGAATGCTGCGTTGTATGGCTGAAATTTGACTGCTTGAGGGATGACTGGGTTCTTGATCGATTCAAGAAGGCATCGATTTACAGCCAGTGTTTCCACCTCCATGTTACTGAACAAATGAATTGTGCTTTGCGATCCTATGACAAGTCTTGCCCTGGTTTTCCGTGTTATCCTTTCAAGTCGATCCTTAGGATGAGATGGATCCAGCGGCACAAGCACTCCTCCTGCTCTGAGAATCGATATCATGGTTATGATCGCGAATATGGACTTTTCGAAACAAACAGGAATCATCATTTCGGTTACTACACCAAGACCAACGAGGTGACTTGCCAGAATGGATGTCGTTCTATCCAGCTGTTCATATGTGAGGTGGCCATCCCATGAACATATCGCGGGCGACTCGGGAGATGACTTGGCGTTCTCAAAAATCAACTCGTGAACTAAGGCGTCTTTCCTTTCGGGAAGCTGTTTATTCCAGATTCGGACTTGTTCTAAATCTCGTGAAGTGCATAGTTGATATTCGGAGATGGGTCTCTCCGGGCCCTTCAATATACAGCTCAAGATGTTTGAAAATGTGTGAGCTATGCTGGTGGCTGCAACCGTCGACCATTTTGACCCAAGATAGTTGAGATGGATTGTGGAACCAGTTGCATTGCAGACTCTAACGTCAACCAGCATCTCAATCTGCATTAGGTGTCAATTGAGTATGCTATAAAAAAGGATTTCTTTACCACTCACATTCCTCCATGGCCCATGGGTCGTGACTTTTTCAAAAGTAGGTTCGGATCCCAATGCTTTACATTGCAGGACTACCTCTTCAAAATGCACCGCCGTATTGATCATAGAAAAATTTTGAAGAGAGTCGAAAGGCTCTGTGGGAAATTGGCCCCCCGGAAACCCTGCTTGTGTCGGTTTCAATGCTCGCCATACATTTGCTACAGACTGAAGTCTTCCAAACTCCACATTGTGTATCTCGCATTCGTAACTCGAACTTCTGTCGTCCAATCGCAGAAGATTTCGAAACGTTACCGAGTCACACCCAATATATGAACGAAGGAGTACCGCCCAGGCTGTTTGAAAGAAGATTGATCCTGATACCCCATATCGTGAGGAGGACTCGTAAAGTCCACAGGGAACTGAAACTTCTACAAGCTGCCAAGGGGTATTTGGATTTTGGTATACATCCAGGCTCGGGAGTTTCGACATGGTCTCTAAATGAAGAGCGAAAACGATCTATCACGAAACAGCTTCCATTCGCACCATACCCGGGTAATAATATATCCTTACTCATTTCAAGTTGAGATGTTTAAAGTTCTGGTTGATGCATCAACCCTCGCCATTCCCGAAGTTACATAGGCAACCCGGGGCATTTCCTCTTCCGAACATCTTTCCCGAGATTCCTTTGTCATTTCCCAGCGTCATTATTATAAGGTAGCATCTGCATCATCAAGTCTCGACTCCGGTTTCTTTATACTGTACAACAAAGAAGAGACGTGATTGTGTTATAGCATGACACGCAATGGTAATGTAGGTGTGCACCTCTGATAGCTATCTTCCCCGCCCTGCACCACAGTCGGGTCGGGGCGGAGATCGGTTACATATCCTTTCTGTTCTCGTGTTCTCACTACTCTTGTAGAACTTGTGGATTCATCTCAGTCGTGCATTTTCCATTGATTTTTTCTTTTCGCGTCCTTTTTGGATTTTTCCTGGGACCCTTTACAATCCCAATCAGTATTCTTTCCTCTTCCTCTACATAAACAGACTTTCAACAATGGCTATTAATCTTTGACCCATTCAAAGAAAAACATTTTACTCTTCCAATGAGCTCCGCCCCTTTTTTCACAATGAATTACCCCCACTTTCTGCCTCCAACTTGTGTAACAAGGGCTCGTGATCCTTTGGTTCCAGGCATCTCTGATCATACTCTGGCTACCTTCCTGCCAACTCTGGTATACGCCTTCGCCAGTGGGGTATTCCACATTATCGGGGAACTGGAGTTGTTCAATCGTTACCGAATCCATCCTTCAAAAGAAGAGCTTCAACGCAACCGTGTTTCCAAATTCCAATGTCTCCTTAGTGTCATTCGCTACCATATGATGCAAATTGTCATTGGGCTGCTCTACAGTCTTAACGCCGAACCTGAGTTCGTTGGAAATGAGGAATGCGCGATTTACTCTTTGGTGTTGTGGGTTCAGCGGCTGAAAAAAGTAGTCCCGTGGAGTTTTGCTATCTTCGACCTAGATTCGAAAGGCAGTTCATCCGTGGTTCAGAAAGCCCCGATTCCAGCATACCTCATTCCATCATTTTCACTTTCTTCTCCTACGGGTTTTACTACTCCCGAGGTCCTGTCCGCCCATGTGTTGGCATTTTTAGTGATACCGGCCATACGGTTCTCTGTTGCACTTGCTATTGTGGATACTTGGATATACTTTACCCATCGCCTATGTCATATCAACAAGACTCTGTATCGTAGGTGATAACTAAATTTTCCCACCTTCGAGAAGCACGGAAACTGATACTCTTCAAGGCATTGTACACGCTCAGCATCACAAACTTTACGTTTCATACGCCTTTGGTGCTGTTTATGCACATTGGCTAGAAAGCTTCCTCCTCGATATTGTTAGCTTCATGTTAGCAAACTACATCTCTGGAATGACCGTTCGCCAGAGTATGGTTTTCTCGTCGCTTGCCACGTGGAAGACTATTAGCGATCATTGTGGTTATGTTTTCCCTTGGGATCCTTTCCTCTACGTCAACAGCAATGGGTCAAGATTTCATGACCTTCATCACCAGAGCTGGGGCCTGAAGGTTCGTCGAGATGATCTTCTTTTCTCTTGAAATCTCTTACAAATGTGTTCCGATGTTCATTTTGTAGGAATTCAGTCTAATTTTCCATCTAGCATAACTTCTCGACATACACTGTCTTTTGGGACAAATTACTCGGTACCTCGTGGGATGATCGTGATGGTGCCGAGAGGAGATATTATCGAACCCACAAGGCGGTCCGAGAACGTGCCCAGAGGTCTTCAAAAAATGGGGCCATTGATAGCAGAAAAGAAAACTGAGATGAGAAAAAGCAAGCTGGGTCATGCTGTTGTTCTGTGGGAGTTCGGTGGGGAGGCAGGGCTGCGGGTGGACCTGGTTGAGAGTACATCAAAAGTCAATGATCTTTACAGTCCATCCTTGTAATTCCATCTAATGATTATCTTGAAAGTCTGGCCATTTCGATTTCTTGTGCATCGACTAGTCTGAAGATTCAGTCTAATTAGTGCCCGTTTGAATGGTGTAGGTGACTGCAGCAAACATCTGTTACTTGGCTTGGGTATTACTACACCACACAGCATGATCAGTCCCATTGTTTGGTGCTGCTAATAACGTCATAGTTTGCACGAGTCTTATTGGTAGAACAGCTCACACGTTACACTCCCCAGTGTGCAAGGACTGACGGGTGCTCAGATGCACAGAAAAAACAATACCCGATCTGTGGTATCTGTTCGCCAGTTTCCCAGTGATTTATTTCTGAGTGAGGATGGGAAAGCCACTTTACGGGTGGCTACTTCTTGTAATCTAAGACTACCGCCCGTGTCAAAGAAGTTGGTGGGGATTTTTGCTTATTTTCGGACTGGGCGAAACAATATTTCAATCTTGAGGACACCTGAGAAGTGGCTGATGTAGATCGCAGTAACGACGAGTTCTGGGGTGATCAAGTACTAGCCGAGTATGATTACGTGATGATGAAAGAAATACTTCAAGGGAATTCAAACAATTATTGAGAATGTCTCAATTCGTTTCTGGCAGTTTCTCAGAACATACTCAGCAAATATACCATTGAGATGGACAATTCCACTACCTGCCCCATTCCCATCCCCACGACCCCTATTTCTCCCCAGCTCCCTGGGTACTCACTCATCCCGCGACCACCACTACTCTCCAGCATCTCAGACTTTCATCTATCACTCCTTCTCCCAGTCGTTGCATACTGGTTCCTCGCGGCAATCTACCTCCTCATATCTCACTTCGACCTCTTTTCCCAGTATCGACTTCATACGCCAGCTGAGTTCAAGACACGCAACCGAGCAACAGTTTTCGATGTTCTACGAGCGGTCATATTGCAACAAGTTGTGCAAACGGCTTGGGGTTTGTTTCTTGGGCATGTCCTTCTTGGGAGCGGAGAAATGATTGGTAGGGAGGAATACGATGTTGTTGCTTGGGCAATGAGAGTCCGAGAGGCAGAGTATTGGCTCTCTAGGGCACTCATTACTGCTAGTGCTATCCTTGGCGTTGATTTGAGGGGCATTGTTCCATTGAGTAAAAATATTGCTCTACTGGTATCTCTAACTTTCAAACCCCTTGGATGAATCCGTAACTAACAAGAGATCTAGGAGGACAATCAAACACAATGGGAACTCATCGCTGGGAGAATCATCTACTACCTCGTCGTTCCAGCAATACAATTTGGCACCGCTATTTGCTTTAGCGATGCGTGGCAATACCTATGGCATCGAGCCATGCATGAGAGCAAATGGATGTATCGTATGTACTTCCCGTCGCTTCTCATTGTTCACTTCCCCCCTTTCTCCCCCAGGGTCCTTGCCCATACCTCTTTTATTCCCCATGACTAATCCCTTCCACCAAGGAAACATTCACGCTCAGCACCATCGTCTCTATGTGCCCTACGCGTTTGGTGCCTTTTACAACACCCTCTCAGAAGCCTTCATAATTGACACAGTTGGTACCACGCTCACCATCTTCTTCTCGGGTCTCAGCACACGCCAAGCAACACTTTTCTCGACCATCTCCGTGCTGAAGGGAGTAGACGATCATTGTGGATACAAACTACCTTGGGATCCACTGCAGTGGTTGGGAGAGCAGGGGACGGAATTTCATGATCTCCATCACCAAAGTTGGGGAGCTAATGTAAGTGATAAGCTTCGGGAAATTGTGGAAGGAGTTTGTGCTGACTTCTTTATGCAGACAAATTATTCGCAGCTTTACACTACATTTTGGGACCATTTCTTCGGGACTGTGTGTTTGAAGAGCGAGAAGGAAAAGCAGGAATTGTATAGGAAGGGTACGCAAGATGCGGAGGCCAAGGTCCAGAGGTTGGAGTTCAATCGCAAGCCTTCGGTCTTTTAGGGCTCGGTGCTGATTAGGTGTTGTGAAATTTGGAATAAGGAAACTTCAATACGACCTTATATTTTATGACACGCGTGGTATATTTTGACAGTGTTTCCCATTCCTGAATAGGTAGTCTCAGTTTCTTACATCGTGTCTGCACCTCCCATACAGAATCGTGATGAAGCTTGGTGCGAGAAGAAGAAGTTTTTTTTGGAAACTCTTCAATCCGGGTGGGAGGCCATAGCTTGGTCGGTCTCCTGTAGTGGCCGAAGCTGGCTGTTCTCGTGGTTGCAACCACCACCACCACCTGGATACCTAGAGACCGCTCCACGGCTTCGTCTCGACATCCTCTTCTTGACATCTGCATCTCCGCACCTCCCTCGACACGACTCGGGACACTTTCCCTACTCGACATCCTGACCCTGGCAGGGTCTGGTTTGCTCTTTCCTCTGGGATTTGTTGAGGCCTCTATGGGACTGGACCAAGGCTTGGCCTTGACAAATCATGGACTCAACCAATTGTTGTCAGGTGGGTTATTTCAGTAACACTTGCCCCCTGTTAAAATGTTCAGAATGTTCAAAGTATTAGTCTTGAGTACACGATAGCAGCTGAGAATTGGGGTAGGAGTTGCATTCTGTATCAAAAATAAACACTTAATTTTCCCCTTCCTCTCCATGTAACTCTCACCTCATACCAGCAGCTATCTACCCTCCTCTAAAGCAGTAGAGAACCCCCGCGCACTCTCCTCAACGCCATTATTTTCTAAAGCGACCTCTGCTCTCTTCTTCCCCTTCTTATACTTATCAACAGCCTTTGCATCCTTCCCATCCCAAAAGGTCCCAAAAATCCGATCCCAAAACGAAGTGTAGACCGAGAAATTATACTTCATTCCCCACGCTTGATGACTAGACCCACTGTAAGCTCTCTGTTACCACCCGAAATGGAGACTGATAAC
The DNA here is from genome assembly GCA_001414345.1 of Hymenoscyphus infarciens. Taxonomy (NCBI): domain Eukaryota; kingdom Fungi; phylum Ascomycota; class Leotiomycetes; order Helotiales; family Helotiaceae; genus Hymenoscyphus; species Hymenoscyphus infarciens. The sequence continues at coordinate 131,654 of LLCB01000129.1, forward strand.
TTACTGCAGGTCATGAAATAGTACCGAGTCGCCACAAATAACATTGGCCGGGTTCCAAGGAAATGTATAACCACAATGATCGATCACCGTTTTATACGTCCAAATCGCGCCAAACAGTGCGGCTTGTCTGTTGTTTAAACCAGCTAGGGCGAGACAACATGGAAGACCGATGGAATCAACGGGGATGGTCTCGAGAGGGTGGTTGTAGAATGCACCGTAAGCGAAGGGGACGTAGACGTCGTGATGCATTGAGTGGATATTTTCTACAAGGTGTTGTAAGCAAAAGATGGATTTTCATAAGAGGTCTTCAATGTTTCGTGACTTACTGTAAAGCCATCTGTTGACGTGAAACCCGCGGTGGGTGAAATATTGCAAGGTGTCTGCCAAAGCCATCGCGAAGAGAAATTGAGAGACGGGAATGAGGACCCAGTAAATTGTGCTAGCGACCCTCCATTCCCATTCTGCTGACAAAATATACACGCTTGGAAGAGGGGGAAAAGTAGTGGTGTTTGACACTGGGGTTCCCGAAGGACTGGAGATAAAAAAGAATGAACCTTCCATCCCGTGGGTTGCAAATCCACCAGTCATTTTCTTTACCAATTTCTGGAGCACATGCCATTTCCTCCCCAACCTTTCAATGTAATAGGCATCTGTATAAAATACCTCGTTCCTATCTGCAGTCCAATAGCCAATGCTAAGCTGAGCGGCTTGTTGTAAAAGTGCAAACTTAATTACATCTTTCTTCGTAGCACGATCTTTCTTTATAGATTCGGCAGGTGTATGGATTTTATACTTGGATAGAAAAGTTGTCTTCTCAAGATAATGAAATGAGCAGCCTTATTTTTGTTTAGTTTCTTTGTCTTTTATGCTAATTGGGTCCATGAAAACGCACCTAGAATCCAATATACCAAAACCGGCACAATGTATGGAAGATGGTAATCGGCAAGAAAGGGGACGAGAGAGTCCCTCGACCGAGGAATCTCCGTGGCGGCCATTTGAGTTGTGGGAATGCGACGGCAAGTTGTGAGAGCTGCAAGTTGATTGAAGTGGATCTGAACGTGATCAGAAATCTGGGCTTTGAGAGACTACTGGTTAGGTAGTCTTCAATGCCAATTGATTACCATAAAGTCTTTCGTGCTAAATCTTGACAGTTCCGGCACCACTGCTCACACACTATAGCATGTACTACTTTCAGGAAATGTTGCAATCCAGGCATGAAGTTTCTCAAGCACAACATTCCGCAAGAGCCATAAATGGGGCGAAGCTTGACCAGCAATTACTGGTGAGCTCAGTACTCGGTGACGACATTTTTGAGACTTAACTGTAACACATAATCGTCGGAAAGGTCAACTGCTATGATGGTAGCACAACAGCTGTCAAATATCGTGGGGTCTCACAAGAGCGGAGTGACATTTAAAACTTGGAAAACTCCATCCACATGGGTTCTCCCACGAGATTTGAAGGCATTGAACTCCGGTGCATACATACATTTATCGTGATATTGGACACGACATGAATGCAGGCGGCTGTATCGTCACCGAGTTGACACTTGCACTCGGTTGGACACCATCTTTGCTCCCTCCTTTCTCTGGAGTACATGTGAACTGGTGGAAGTATACAAACACCGCCCGGGGAAGGTGAGAGTGTTACAGTACGCGGTGTATGCACAAACGCACACGGCAAGGTTGATCAAACGGAAAAACAACAGAAATAGTCTCACAAGATCCATCTTCAAAAAGCAGGCGGTTACAGTGACAGATGAATGAGAGTCATTCAAAAAAAGCCATTTGTCCTACTCCCCTATCGTTGAACCGCATTTTCGATCCATTCTCTGTTGTACCTCCCCCCATCCATATGGTTATACATGCTTTCAGCCATCTAATACAAGTACCAACAAAAGGAAATTGTACCCCCTCGAAAGAGCAATGGGCCGATCTCTGTTCTGTCACCTTAATCAAACTTGGAAAAAGCAAATCGTGATCTTGGAACTTGGGAAGATATGGAAATGAAAAATGGAAAGCCATCGACAACATTGGCATTTTTAGGATGTGGTACGGCCCCTCACCCTTCCCTACTCATTAATCACCCCAACACTAACACAATCAAGGAAACCTCGGAACCGCAATTCTATGTGGCGTGCTCCAGAGCATCGAATATCAGGACAAGAAAACCGCCTCAGCAACAGGTGGTAATCTTGTCGTCACCGAAAGCGCCCTTGAAAGCACCGAGACCACAATCCCAACAAATTTCATAGCTTGTGTTCGCACATCTGCCTCAGCCACCCGAATTTCCCAAGCGATCGACCACTTTTCTACACCCGTTGAAATTCATACCGGTGATAATGCTGCCGCCTCACTCTCGAAAGCGGACATTGTCGTCCTCGGCTGCCAGCCCTCCGATCTGAAAATATGTCTGGACAAGGCCGCGCTGAAATCTGCACTCGAAGGAAGACTGCTGATCAGTCTCCTGGCTGGGGTTACAATCCCCGATATCGAGTCCATTCTCCAGGTACCAAATGGCAATGGCTGGAAGCCAACGACTGTCATCCGAGCAATGCCCAACACAGCCTCCTTTGTAAGAGCTTCGATGACGATTATCGAGGCTCCTGGACACATACCCAGAGAAACATTACGAGTGGTGGATTGGCTTTTTGGATCTATTGGTACTATCCAGTACATACCAGGTAGCTCCATGGACGCATGTACAGCTCTCTGTGCATCCTCACCAGCCTTCTTTGCTGTGTTCCTCGAAGCCTTAATTGATGGAGCCGTGGCAACTGGCTTATCAAGAGTAGATGCTCAGAAAATGGCTGCACAAGCTATGCGGGGTTCTGCAGAACTCGTCCTTGCAGGGGAAAGCCCAGCAGCCGTAAAAGAGAAGATAACCACACCGGGAGGTTCGACAATAAGAGGTGTTCTGATGCTGGAGAGGGGCAACTTGAGATCCACTGTAGCGGAAGCATTCATTGAGTGTAAAAAGGCGGCTGAGAATCTTGGACGAAAGTAATCTAATCCTAGGAGATGGAAAAGTATTTTATAACTGCTGGTGGCATCTAAAGTGCGACTGAACTGAGTGTTGAGATCTAGAGATGAAGAAATGCGAAATCAAACATGTAAACCCAGTCTGTACCCAAGTGAAAAATATAGAACAATTAAGAGGGACAAGGGAAGGGAAATTGCAATAAGAACACTCGGATATATGGAAAGGGTTTATAGTGAATTGAGGAATCAGCTTATTAAGCAAGGGGGAGGCATATATATATATGCCTCCTCTCGTACCGAGTAACCTCTATTCTACTAACAACACTTCTTATCGCTTTTAACGTCTTATTTAGTATTAAGCTCTTTTTCAACCTAATAATACTCTTATCCATCTATTAAGGATGCCTCTAAAGCGTAGTAAATAAGTTACTTAGAAGAGCGTTATTACTAAGGCTAGTAATAAAGCCGCTAAGGCGCTCTAAGCTTAACTAGTAGAAGACGATAATATCGAAGACGATAAGCGTAATAGATAAGTTAGTAAAGCACGCTATAACGCTTAAGTAGCTATATAAGCACGATATACTACCTAGGACACTACTACTAATTAAGGTAATACTATAAATAGCGCTTATTATCCGACCTATTAAAGAAGATAAGTATAGTAGAACTAGAGTTAAGCTTAAGACGATAATAAGATAGACTTCTATCTATAAGATAGAGGCGACGGCGACGGCGACGGCGACGACGACGACGACAATAGTATTAATAAACCCTCTCTCTAAGACTCTATCTAAGTAAATAGGCTAAATAACCCTCTCCTCTTTTAAGATAACTAATACCTCTAAGTTAATAGATATATAAGTAGATATAATAGTAGATACTAGAGTTATATAAAAGAACTATTTAATAGAGGATACTCTTAGAGCTTTACTCTTAGATATTCTTAGAAATACTCTTAAAGCTTCTTCTAAAGCAACTTCGGTTAAGACAACTTTAGCATAGGATACTCTAACTTTTAGAGCTACTTATAAGCTAATTTTAATATAGAATACTCTTATAACTTTAGCGCTACTGCTTAAAACAACCTAGTAAGAGTTTTAGAGCTTAGCTAGAGTAATTAAGATAATATTACTATATTAATAGTTATTAATTAAGAAGTAGATAGATAAGGCTAACGATTTAATATACTAGAGAGAGAGATAGTATATACTAATAATACTTAATAGGCTAACCTCTCTTCTTATTAGGAAGTGCTACTAATAGATAAAGAAATTAATCTAAGAGAGAATCTATTAAAAGGAATATTAGTAGTAAATAATAATAGTAAGAATATTCTCTTTTATATACTTAGTATAATTAATAGCCTTTCTCTAGAGTATAAGAAGTACTTAATATAAATTATATAAGATATATTTAAGCTAAGAGATCTCTATTACCTAGATAATAATACCTCTTTAATTAATAATAATAAAAGTACTATCTTCTTTAATAAAGAAGCTAGTATACTAAATATTAGAGCGAAGAAGATGTTAAAAGTCTTTAAATCTAATACTACTTAGTAGTTCTATTACTTTCTAATATATACTATATATATAATCTTCTTATTTAGTAGAGATATCTATGTTTAGTTTAATAACTTTAACTATAGAATTATAAGCCTAGCTAAGGATTATACCTAAGTAGAGGTAATCTAATTAGTACTCTTCTAGTAGGAAAAGATAGTTAGTAGAGGTAGTATAATAGCACGAAATATATATAACTATAGTAGAGGTATATAGGAGTACGTATAATAGAATAACGTATATAGATACTAGGTACTAATATAGAAGAAAATAATAACTATCTCTCTTTTATACTAAATATAAACGTCTATATATAAGAGATTAGAAGCTTCTAAGTTCTAATAAAAATAATAACTAAGCTCTATCTAATATAGCTAATACTAAATAACAAGAGTTAAAAAGCTAAATATATAACCTCTAAACCTTTAGAAAGCTAAATATATAACATTTGAATCTTAATCTCTTCTATATATAAATGTTAGATATTAATACCTTTAGTACTTTACTTATATAAGTATTAGTTATTTATAATCTTAGCTCTAGGTATATTAAGAGTATTAGTAGTACTTAGAGGTATTAGTAGTTTTACGAATACTAATAATTTAGAATAGTACTATTATATAATAATCTAGAATAGTATACTATTATATTCTCTCTCTTTTAAAAAGACTTATCTTAAGTCTTCAGTTGTTAATTAGTATAGTATTAGGTTAATCAGAGTATTTATTTATCTTTTTATTATAAAAAATATAACTTGTCTTACTATTATAGTATCTAGTAGTTAGAGTAGGGTCGGTAGCTAGTAGTATTATTATTTAAGAGTTAATCGCTTTTTATTTACTACTATATACTATATAATAATAGGATATAAATAGAAGAGAAGCTAATAATTAGCTAGTAGGTAGAAAGTAGTATACTACTATAGAGTTATTATATTCTTACTATTATTATATATTATAATAGTAATTATTAAGTAATAAATAATAATTATAAAGCGATAGTTATTATTATAAGTAGTATATTAGTAGGCGACTTTTTTCTAATTCTAACTTCTCTTCTTCTTTTCTTTTTATTTAAATAATATAAATAGTAAGAATACCTTCTAATCAAGTATATTCTTATATATTAACTTATCTTCTAGAATATATATATATTATATATATATATATATAAAAGTAAGTTCTTCCTTTCTTAATTAGACCTGATTTAGAGTTAATCTAATATAGTAAAATACCTCTTCTATATCCTCCTAGTATACTTCTAGCTACTTACTAAGTCTACTACGTTTAGTATCTTTAGACAAAATCTTAGAATAGAGATTATATATATACTTTTAAGAAGCTAAAGTCGAAGAAGTATAGGTACTATATTAAGTAGAATACTATATATATCCTAATAAGTTTAATCTTAAATATATACTAATTTCGTTCTAACTTAGGTAGTTACTATAGTTTATTAAGAAGGAGTTTAATAAGCTTAAGCTTAAGAAAGAGAAGAGAGAGATTAAGAAGGCTACTAAGGCTTTAGATAAGGTGTTAGTTAATACTAGTATAGAGGTACTAAAGAATAGTTTAGAGGTATAGTTTACTCTCTTAGAAGAGACTTAGGTACTTTGTACTAAGGTTACTATAAGTACCTCTTACTTATTAGAGAGGTTTTAGTTACTAATATTTAATAGTTCTTATACTATACTATAGAGGGTAGGACCTCTATTTAAACCTAGGTTCAGGTCCTCTTTAAGACCTATCTAAAGAGTTTATAAGCGTCTTTTTTAAAGCTAGTTATAGGAGGTTATTAAGATAAGAAGCGTTCTTATAAGAAGGAGGTAGTAGAGGAAGAGCTAATTCAGGCTTCTTATACTTAGAAGGATAATAAGTCAGAGAAAGGAGAGAATATATAGGCCTTATTTTAGTAGTAACTTAGTCTTAGTTCTTCACTTTATTAATTTCAAACATTCCTACTAGTTAGTGTTTTATCTCAGGTTTTTATTATAAGTTCCTTATTAAGAGTAACTAGAATTAGAGAGTATTAATAAAGTTTTATAAATTAACTCTTTTACTTAATTCTTATTTAATTCTTATATATTAAGCTATTTAGAGAGGTATTAGAGTAGTTCTAGCTCTTCTAGATATTTAGTATAAAAGTCTCTTAGATAATATAATAAACCCTAAAAATTATCTATAGAATACTAAGTAAGATCTAAATTATAACCGACTTCGTAGATACTTACAAAAGAGACTTCGTTTCTAATCCTTTAATATTAAGTATAAGCATTCGTATTCGCTAAAAGAGTATAGTCTAATCCTATCTAGTAAGTTAGAAAAAGTTTAAAGTTTAAAAAGTTTAAAAAGTATAAAAAATTCAAAGTAGAGATAGAGACGAATTTAGAATAGAGTTAGAAGCGAATATTAAGAGATAATATTATTAGTAATAGTAATAACTTAATTAAGAGCTTACTTTAAGAGTATACTAATTCGTATTTAATTTAAATTCGAATAAAACATCTAATATACTAGATATAAAAGAAAGTAAGTTTATTTAAACTTAGGTTAGTAAGAACTTAGAGTAAAGTTAGAAACGAAAAGTTAATAATATTATAAATAATAATAACTTATTTAAGAGGTTACTATCCTTTTAAGAGTATACTAAAGTTAAATTTAGATAAAAAAAAGAACTTCTAGCTCTATTAGAAGTAAAAGAAAGTAAGAAAGTAATAACTATAAGACTCTTATTAGAGTTAGTAGAGTTTTAGCTAGTTAAAAGAGTTTATTACTAAATGTTAAAAACACTGTCTAAAGTTTAAGATAATAAAAGAAGGAGTTTTAACTTATTAAAGACGAAGTTAATACTAAAGTTATTAAAGTTAAAACTATTATCTAATGTTTAGAATAATAATAGATAGAGTATAGTTTTAAGTATAATAGCATCTAAGTTTAGATATAGGTATATAGTTATATAACTATGTTACTTAGGCCTATAAGCTGCTTTATTCCCTTTAAGGTACTTAAAAACTTATTTATCTTTTAATTCTAATTCTACTTTTAAAGTAGAGAACGATTTACTATTATATTATAAAGAGTTTAGAGCTAGATAGAGAGGTATTCTGAACTATAGTACTAATATCTTATAACTTAGCGTTTTAGTAGGTCTTCTTATCTATAGTTAAAAGATTATTTACTATCTTAGCAAAGTTATAATTCTAGTATCTCTTAAGAGTAGTAGATGTGTTTTAGAGCTAAGATATAATCTTATTTTGTTCTATATATAAAAGAACCTTTTTAATTCTAGTATCTCTCTAAGTATAGCTATACTCGAAAAGTAACCTTTTAAAGTTAGTAAAAGTTTCTTTAGTATAATCTTATTCTAATTCTACTTCTATCTCTTTTAACCTTTATACTAGCTACTAGGACTTAGTTCGTAACTAAGTAATCGTAGTTTTTTAGTTTAAGAGAAGTTTAGAGTAGAGTTAGATAATATTTAGTTAGGATTAATAGTAATAACTTAGCTAAGAGCTTACTTCTAAGTTTTATCTTAATAGAAAGCGTATTTTAACTAATTTATACTTGATTTAAGGTTTAGGAAGTAGTAGAAAGTTTATTAAGAGTAAGAGTCTATAAGCGAAAGAGGTTTAAACATAGGCTTTAAAAAGTAAAGAAGGGTTTAAACAAAGGTTTAAAAGAGGGTTAGATTAGAGAGAGTTTAGAAGCGGAGTATTTGTTAACTATATAGTTTACTTATAATTATATCTATCTTATTTAACTAATTATTTTATCTTTTGTTTTTATACTACTATCTTATTAATATATTATCTATATCTAAGAAGTCTTACTTATTATTTTATTAGGATCTTCTAGGTCTTAGTATATAGTTATAGATTAAAGAGGGTTTAAAAAGTCTTTTAAAAAGAGGTATAGCTCTAGAAGAGAGTTATTAGAAGGTATTAAGAGTAGCTACTTATAGCTAAAAGGGGTATAAATTCGAGCTTAGAAGTAGGAGAGAGTTAGATTAGAGAGGGTTTAGAGATAAAGTGTTTTATTAACTTTAAATTATAAGATCGCTTATCTATCTTTCTAGCTTAGCTAGCTAATTCCTTATTTCTTAATTCTCTACTTCTAAAGCTTATATAACTAACTATATCTAGTCTATATTTAAAAAGTCTTACTAGTCTCTTTAACTATTATTTTATTAGAATCTTCTAAATCTTAGTATATAGATACTATTTAAGTAGCTTTTAGAAAAAGAGATAGCTCTAGAAGAGCGTTTAACACCTCGTAGTAGAACTAGGTTTAATATTTCAAAGATATTAATTTTAAAGAAGAGAGAGTAAGATTAGATTTAGAAGCCTTTTAAATAACTATTATAAGTTAACTTATTTACTAAATCTAGAGTTATTAAGACTCTTAGAAATACTTAGTATATTCTAATCTCTTAATATATACTAAAACACGATTTTTACTAGCTATCTATATAAATACTAAACCCTAGTATTACTAGCTATCTAAATAGTCTCTAATTACCTAGCTATTTAAAAATACTATTATAATATTCTAAATCAAGAGTAAATTAACTTCTAAATAAAGAGTAGTAATAAGCTTAAAGGAGATATTATTAAAGCTATTATTAGTAAAGAAGAGTTATTATTTTTATATAATAGTATAAAATATATATAACTATAATAGAGGTATATAAGAGTATATATAATAGAATAATATATATAAATACTAAGCACTAATATAGAAGAAAATAATAACTATCCCTCTTCTATACTAAACATAAACGTCTATATATAAGAGGTTAAAAGCTTCTAAGTTCTAATAAAAATAATAACTAAGCCTTATCTAATATAGCTAATACTAAATAACAAAAGCTAAAAAGCTAAATATATAACCTTTAAATCTTTAGAAAGCTAAATATATAATATCTAAACCTTAATCCCTTCTATATATAAATATTAGATATTAATACTTTTAGTACTTTACTTATATAAGTATTAGTTATTTATAATCTCAGCCTCAGATATATCAAAGGTATTAGTAGTACTTAAAGGTATTAGTAGTTTTACAAATACTAATAATTTAGAATAGTACTATTATATAATAATCTAGGATAGCGTGCTATTATAGGTAGATTAAAAGGAGTAGAATTATAGAATATATCTAAGAGTATAATCGCTTAATACTATTAGATAAGAAGACTAGGCTACGGCGGTAGTAGAGGAGAAGGAAGAGAGAGTTATTAAAGTCTATTATAGGAAAGACACGTAACCACACTAGTAGCGGACCTATATATATTCCTAGCTTCTACTAGCCTTTACTTTTCAGACGTTTATTACTATACTATATAAGAGATTACTTTTATATATTTCACTAGGCTTAGCTATAAGCTTCTAATCTATAATCTATCTCTTATACTATATAATAGTAATACTCTAAAATCTAGTAACCTCTCTAAATCGACCTCGCTTACCAAAATCGCCTTCTACTAAACTATATTACAACTAATATCTCTCTCTCTCTCTCGTCCTCTCTCTCTCTCGTTCTCTCTCTCTCTCGTTCTCTCTCTCTCTCGTCCTTTTCACTCTATAAATATACTCTCTACGATCTTTCGAGTAACCTCTCTTCTCTTATACTCTTTCCGTTCTATATATATATACTCTTTAATCTCTTAATATATACACCCTCTTTAATCTTTCAAGTAACCTCTCTTTGATCTTCTAAGTAACTTCTCTTTAATCTCTCGACATATATATACTCTTTAATCTCTTAAGTTCTAAGTCCTTAATCCTCTTTCTAGCTCTGTCTACTTATATCTCCGCCTCGATGTCGACCTCCGAGACTTGGTTTTATCTTCTCTTCTCTCCTCTTTTAGTATTTCTTACGTTACTATAATAACGGCTATTCTAATAATTTCGTACATTTACCGACTATATATCTAATAATATCTTACTAAATTCTTACTCTATATATCGATATATCTCTCTAAGACATAGTATAAGCTAGGAATATATACTAGTATTATATATAGTTTAAAGCGCTTTTAAGTATCTTAAAAGAAAGAAAGAGAAGAAACACTGTTATATATAACGCTAGCTAGAGTATACGACCTCTAAAGCTAGCTATAACTTTAGAAGAGACTTACTTATAGCTAGAAGTTAGATAATATTACAGCTTAATAGAACGTAGCTATATAGACGCTAGCTAGGGTATATAACCTCTAAAGCTAGCTATAACTTAGAGGAAGCTTACTTAAAGACTAGAAGACGAGTTATAGCTTTGTTTATTTCTTTCTTTTATTTCTTTTACCTTTTTAGATCTTTAGAGCCGACCTTTCTTTTAGACGGGTATATTACGAGAAGGACACGTGACTACACTAGTAGCGGACCTGTATATATTCCTAGCTCCTACTAGCCTTTACTCTTTAGACGTTTATTACTATACTATATAAGAGATTACTTTCACGTATTTCACTAGGCCTAGCTATAAGCTCCTAATCTATAATCTATCTCTTATACTATAAAGTCGTAATTAGAATAGTAATATCTCTTTATAGACGTGCTTTAAGATAAGTAAACTAGGAGGTTATAAGAACCTAAATTACACTCGAATCTATCTATAAAAGAAGGATAATAAAGGTAATAAGAAGGAGATAAAGAAGAGCTAAGAAGTTAGTATAGAAGGGATAATAGATAGAGACTATAGTAGTACTAATAAAGATCTTTTACTCTAATTTATATCTTTCTATTTATACTCTTCTATACCTATTCGATCAAATACTATAGTATTCTTCTCTTTATATAATATATTAAAACTACTACTAGATATATTACTCTCTCTATTATCTCTTAAAATATAGAAGGCGTTATTATTCTAATATCTTAATTATTTACTTCTAGAAAATATTAATAATATACTTCGATTTAGAGCGCTAATTAGGTATAAGAGCTTAGAAGTTTTATATATATTAAAGAACCTCTTATTAGCTACTAAATTTAATAAGCTTTTAACTTCGAAAGTAAGAGACGATTTAAAAGCTAGCCTAATCGAGAAAGTTAATCTACGTTAGAGAGTATCTTTCGTAGCTTCTCTACTTAGTTTTACATCTAAACTAAAGCCTAATAGTAATCGACGCTAAATATACTATTTATCCTACTCTAAAGACTACTTAATAAATTATTATATATTAGACAAATATATATATCTGAAGTATATCTCCTTCTAGAAGGTATTAGCTATAGTATAAGAAGCTAACTAAGAGTATATAATACTTAAAAAAGATATATCTAACGCTTTTCGAATAATACCGATTATACTATAAATATACTAGCTTTTAGGTTTCTAATAAAAAGGGATTTATTATACTTATATAGTACTACTCTTTAGCTTTACTATAGTACTATTTATCTTTAATATCTTTATAGAGGCTCTTAAATAGATAATATAGTTATACTTAGAGTAGTATATTATAAGCTACTATTTAGAGAACGAGTTTACTATATTTAAAGCTATTAAAGCTATATCTTAATTTCTTAAGAAATAAGCTATAGAGTATAAGACTCTTACTTAAATATTAGATATACTAATTAATAATAAAAAGAGTACTTAAGATATACTTCTAGAAGTAATAGAGTACTTAATAGATACCGTCGCTTTTAAAGCCTCTATACTACTAGAAAAGCTAGCTAAGATAAAGCTCGAGATACGCTAATTTATCAACTATAGAAGTATTACCTATAACGAGCTTAAATCGCTTACTAGCCTTCTATCTTTTTATACCTCTATAATATAATTAAGCTAAGCCTTCTACTATAACTTCTAGACATTTATATATATATATAGCCTAACTACGTACCTTATATAGAAAGGAGGCGTCTCTTAAAGAAAGTCTAGAAGAACCTTAGATAGTAGAATAAGATATTACTATAGTTTAATAGTATATACTTCTTTAATAATATCTACTTATATATATACCTTTTTTATAATACTTTTATTAAAGACTTAGAGGCCTTCTTTTTAGAAGTAGACGATCTAAGATATGTTTAGTAAGAGTATATATATATACTACTAAAAGAACACGCTCTTTAGTTACCCTTCTTAGAGATTAGAAAGGACTCTTAATTTAATATAAATATCTTTAAGATTAAGGTAGTAAGAGTATACTTTAAATAATAGAAGAAGGTATAAGTAATAAAAAGAGTAATTATCTATATAGATAATACTATTATATAGATTAGACTTCTTAAGTAGTTCTTAAGATACCTCTACTAAAATCGCCTTTTATAAGCTACTTTATACTTAGCTACCTAATTCGATATTAATATACGATTAGTATATATACTAGGAGTAGATAATATCTTAGTAGATACTCTCTTATATAATTTATATAGAATAGTAGCTAATTAGTATCTATACTAGTAGTCTCTTAATTTAATAATCTCTCTCTTAATTACCTTAAATATATAAAGAATAAAGTTAAAATATCTAAGATATATATAAAGCTCCTTTATTATAGCCTCTTATTAAATACTTAGAAAGTATATAATATATTTATATACTCTTTTAAGAGGTTCTAGATTAAGAGGCTCTAGCGACCGTGGCTAGTAATAACTTTAGCACTTTATAAGTAGGTTTTAAGAAGAGTATATAGCGAGATTAGTTAAGGACTTTTAAAGGCGGATTCTATATAAATTAGCCTTTCTGCGATTCGATTAATATATATAGAGTATAACCTAGATCTAAAGCTATTTAAGTCCCTGCTTTTATAACGAATTATAGTAGGCGTTTAAGCGATATAGAGCTCTTATAAGAAGAAGAAGGCAAAGCCTTTATTAATACTATAATTATACTAGATTACCTCTTAAGCTCTAAAGACTAGGCTTCGGGTTCTATAACTAGAATAGATTAATAGCCTTAACTTTAAAGCTACTATAAAGCTAGCTTTTATAAGATTTCTTTATACTATAGAGATTATATATAAAGACGCTAATTTAGTTAACTATAGAGTATTTATATATATACGCTTTTAATAACAAGATATTACTTTTACTAAGAAAGATAAATATATAATTATATATCTATAATCGAGTAAATTAGACTATAAGTATATAGAGGTAGAGATATTAGTATTAGGTATAAGATTACCTATCTACTCTATAATAGTACTTCGAGTACTATTTACTCTTAATCCTTAACCTTCTATAGTACTACTCTTTTACTAGAAAAGTAGCTTCTTTATAAGAAACCGATATATTAGCTCTTTACGCTACTACTTCTAGATAGTCGGCGTTAGTAATAGTATATTATATTTAGAATATAGTCTATATAGAAGCACTATATAATATACTTTTAATAATAGAGTATTAGATATAGATATTTAAATACTTAGAAGATAGACTTTAAATACTTTTAAGAGATACTTTACTCTAAGCTATTAGAAGTAATACTTTTTAAATAGGCGCTTTTTAATAGATAGAGCTCTCTCTCTCCTAGCCTAGTAGGCTTTAGAAGACCTCTATAGTTAGTAGGTAGTATATTCTCTATTATAACTATATTATATTACTATTTATACTACTTATAGTCCTTTTTACTTTTAAAAAGCTTTATCTTTTCTTATATTTATAATAGCTTCTCTTTAATTAGTTAAGTAACCTTACTTAAGATAGCTAATAGTACTTACTCTTTTTACTCTTATATTAGTAAGATACTTAAAGAGCCTCCTAATTAGCCTAAAAAGAAGATATATAAGAGAGTATAGAGTAAGATACTAGAAGCTAGCTAGTAAATATAGAAATTCTTAAAATAGCCTTAAATATATATATATAACGAAAAGCAATAAATAGAAAGGGTTTATAGTAAATTAAGGAATTAGCTTATTAAGTAAGAGAGAGATATATATATATATACCTCCTCTTATACTAAGTAACCTCTATTCTACTAATAATACTTCCTATCGCTTTTAACGTCTTATTTAGTATTAAGCTCTTTTTTAACTCTACTCTCGTACCTCTTCGTAATACGCTTACTAGGATTAGTTAGTACTTTTTTAGCCTCTTAAATAAGTGTAATAGCTAATAGTACTTACTCTTTTTACTCTTATATTAGTAAGATGCTTAGAGAGCCTCCTAATTAGCCTAAAAAGAAGGCATATAAGAGAGTGTAGAGTGAGATACTAGAAGCTAGCCAGCAAATACAGAAATTCTTAAAATAGCCTCAAATACGTGTATGTAACGAAAAGCGATAAACGGTTCAAATAATCTTGCCCCTTTTTGCCTTTCGTCTGCTCGCTGGATCCCCATTTCGTGCCGTACGTATCCTCTTCCCGACATATCCTAAACAGCACACGCCAGCGACCAGAATGGAGGAAAAGGGCAAAGGAGAGTAGAGAAAACACGCTGCCCCGAATGTTAAATATCGGTATTTTGTTCCTCGAATAACCAGCCGCCGGTAAAAAAGAGCTGGCGAGAGTCAGCTTTGAAAAATACAAGCTGTGGATGGGCCTGGCAGTTGATTTAACTCACACTTGGAATAGCTCCGGTTAAGGAAAAGATTCCCATACATAGAGTTGTGACCTTCCAACCATAATCTTGTCTCAATGCCCCGAAAACCATAGGACCAAAAAGAGTAGCGCCAGCCATCGCGCAATTGAAAAGAGCATACGCCTGGGCATAGGCACCGCCCGGTCCGAAGCTACCAGGGTTATCTTCCTCCATCTCCTCCACTACCGCTGAAAGATCAGCAGCAACCGGAGAAACAATACAAATAAGAGTACACCCTAGAGTGAAAATACATGCGATTAGCCACCATACAAATAAGAAGCCGAAAAATTTGCTGACATACCGCTCAAAAATAGCAAGCAGCAGAGTAAAATCTTTTGCTCTACCGTATTCTTTTCGACAAGTCGCATAAGAATCAATGGAATTGTAGTCAAAGTGCACCCACCCACCGCAATCCAGCGGGGTCCAACTCGGTCTGATAGTGCTCCAACAATTGGACCAGCGAGTGCTGGTATGGCGAGGCAAAGAAAAACGAGGCCAGCGTTAAGGGAGTTCCAATGAAAGGTGTCTTTGACAAACAATGGTAGAACACCGTCAAAGGTGGCCAGGATACCCACATTCACAAATATTCCATAAATGGCTGCAAGAAGGCGCGGTGACGCGAGTAGGCGAAAAATAACAGGCTTACTCCTCTCTCCTCCCTTCCCTTTCCTGGCATCATGTCGCTTGTTGATTAGGGTACTCGTTTCGTGGTGTCCAGGGAAGTGCACAGAAGGTGTTGAACCGCTGGGGTCACTATCAGCCTCATCCGAACTAGTACTTTCCCCGGACACAATACCGCTCGCATTTGGAAATGTGTTATAGCCAGAGGCGCCATTATCTGATATCCCTTGGCTAACCTGTTTCTCAACCTTGCGTTTTTCGATCATTGATAAACGCATGAGGATGTCAACGACAGCAACTGCTATAGCAACGGAGAAAACAGCCGTGTAGCCCGCTGTATTATAGATGATGCCACCTGCTAGAGGAGATACAATCAGACCAAAGCTAGAAGCCGAGAGCGCCGTTCCCATATATTGCCCAATGTTTTCACGGCCCACGGTATCCACTAGCAAGGCCAAACCAACTGTATAAGTAACAGCGGCAGACAGGCCTTGGAGAGTTCTGCTTATAACGAGAATCCATGTCGCCTTTGCGACTGCCAGTAGGATTGTTGCACCAACAAGAAGCAAGAGGCCCAGGTAATAGGAAATGGCTCGATCAGAGGTGTGGTCCGCGATGTATCCACATATTGCTATTCTTTCCATCAGATAGAATACCAAAAAGGGGTTGGGAAACCTACGAGATGCCACCACGACCGCAGCCCCAAAAAGAGCAAGCAATAAAGAGTTCCACCATTGTACTGGCACCCATTAGCAAGAGTTCGTCGCCTTGCCACTTCTCATACCTTCATTCTCTGGTACACCGGATCGGTCTCGTAGACTGAATGGAAGAACCGGTACAACCTATTGAGCGAATGTTCTTAGTGTATTATTTTGAGTCATAGATATTGGCCACGTACTACTCCATACATAAAAGCATCCTTTGGGTATGGTTAGGTCAGTCAAGACAAAGATGATCTGCTGGAGACTTACAGTAAATATTGCAACGCATACTGTGGCGAGAATGAAACGGTCAGAGGATCGAAATTCAAGGAGGTACGGACGCCGGGAAAGGGGAGAGTTCGCATTCTCCAAATCGTTTGTCATATTGAGTTCAAAAATGAAGGTGGGTGCGTCGAATGTGGAAAATTTTCCTTGCTGAAAAGACACGTTAAAACATGATACTTCCTGAGGACACAGTTTTGGAGAGAAACAATCCCGAGGATGGACCCAAGGAAAGAAGTCGCGCATACGCTAAAGCAAGATCGGCAGGCAAAATTTGAGGTGTGATTTGATTTGGTATCACTGGGAAATATTGAAAGTACACGAGAGTCGTCTTGACTGGCCTGGACTCAATTGGCACAACATCAATGGTAACATGATAGGGAATGAATGCTAAAAGAAGAAAATATTTCAAAATTAACGTTGTAGAGTTTGACGACTCAAAACATACCAGGACCAATACTATAAGAATAAAATCTTAGCTTCTGTCGCAATTCTAATTCGCTAGGTCCACAACTGAGACCGCAACACAAACAGACAAAAACGGTAGAGCAACACAGAAATGGATTTGGCTAAAGAGCGCCGGGCTGAAGACACGGCAAGGCTGTCCACGCCCACCTTTCGAGGCTGGATGGCTCTGGATATAGATTGCCTCAAGAACGGCCTACAGCTCCAGGAGTTTCGGCCGAAAAAATGGCAGGAAACCGATATTGAGGTCAGAATCACGCACTGTGGTCTATGTGGATCTGATCTGCATACTTTGCGAAGCGGATGGGTAAGTAGGTGCGAATGAAGCTTTTCAAACCTACAGCTGACTGCTCAAGTTAGGGCCCGACTGATTATCCGTGTTGTGTTGGGCATGAAATCATAGGAGAGGTCGTACGCGTAGGAAGACTGGTGGAACGGAATATCATGTAGGTATAAACCCTCCTCGTAGCATGTTCCCCAGTATTAATGGAAACCAGGCCCGGAGAACGAGTGGGAGTCGGGCCATATGTGCATGTTTGTGGGGAGGGAAGTTGTCATGAATGCCAAAATGGAATGCCTGGCTATTGTCCAAAGCGAGTGCCAGCATATGAGGTGGGTTGTCTCCACGTTTTTGCTTCCCCTTTAGGCAGCTTTAGGAGGGTTGAAACTCTGTTTCTTCCTCATCCTGATCAGGCATATTTCTGGAAATGGAAACATTGACTCTGAGATCTCTCACAGGGCATCCTTCCGGACGGAAGCAAAACAAATGGGGGTTTGGCAAACTATTGCCGCGTGGTTGGTCTCTCTTTATCTTTGGGGTCTTCCTCCTCGTCTGGAGAATGTTAAAAGGCCCTAGAAGAAAGTTGAAAAGAAGATTCGCTGACCGCAACTTCAGCCAGGGGCCGCCGCTATCCGTATCCCATCTGCGCTCAACAGCGCGGAAGCCTCTGTGATGTTATGGTATGCCCTGCCCCTTCCTCCTCATCCACCGACGGCGAACGCTGACATGACTGGAACAGTGCCGGCATCACTTCGTTTCTTCCTTTGAAGGAATACCAAGGAAATCAAAAGCGCGTGGGGATTATCGGTGTTGGGGGAATCGGCCATTTCGGAATCATGTTTGCGAAAAGCTTAGGCTACGCTTCCGTTGTCGCCATCTCTCGCCGAGAAAACAAGCGTGCCGATGCTCTATCGTTGGGAGCAAATGCGTATATCGCGACTGATGAGGAGGAGGATTGGGCGGGGAAATATGGGAGTTCTTTGGACGTGATTATCTCGACCGTGTCGTCTTCCGAAATGCCCCTCAACGAATATCTCTCCTTGTTGCGGAGTGGGGGTCATTTCTGCCAGCTTGGTCTGCCCGAACAGCCATTGCCGGCCCTCGAGAGTATGGGCCTCTGCCAACGCAAAATCTCGATTCATTTCTCTGATATCGGGTCTGTGGACGATGTCGAGAAGATGCTGGAGTTTGCCGCCGAAGAGAACATTCGACCTTGGGTTGAGACCCGTCGGATGAACGACATCAATCAGGTCTTGCACGAGCTAGAAGCTGGGAAAGCTAAGTATCGTTATGTGTTGGTCAATGATGTGTGATGGTTGGAGGGTTGGAGGGAAGGGAAAGCGCGGCGTTCCCAGCATCAGGATATTCATACCTTGGGGCCTTGATTCTTAGGCACGAGTGGTTTTCAAGCCTCCTATTTCAATTTTGAAAACATAGAACACTAAAAAATTCATGGGATACACACATGACACCCGATCTAGAGCACAAGGACATACCAATGAAATGGCTTAAGCTAGTAACTCCTGGAAACGCACAAGAGTAAGCTGCGTAATGACTAAAAGTTGACGAGAGCTAGGCACAAGAATACACAATTGAAGATGAGTATAAGTGTATTGGTCCCCGTCTCAACTCTATCGCCCAATTCCTCAACAAAAAACAGCATTGTTTTCAAAATCTTTGGCAACTTTAATTCTATGACCTTGCTTCCACTCATAGCATGGATACGTACCTCCCACCTTAAAACAACTAGTATTTCCCTCGGGAAATTGGAATTCGAAGATGATCTCAAAGAAGTCGACCTTCCCATCGAAGTCAAGCGCGAGGTTCTAAACACAGCATGGGAATGCACTAGAGCAGTCATACCTCATTTCACCAACCGGACTCGCTACTTCGCTACTGTCCGTCTATTGGTAATCGCTGTGGCAGAATTAGGATGCAAGAGGCGGCGGTTGACAGTTTGGGCCTCTGGCGCTAGCCCTAATCCGGCCCTAGCCCCATGCTAAGAGCGCCAAGTCTCAGCCCTAACCCTACCCTAAAACCACCTATTTATATATACTCCCTTTTATATCTAATCTATTAAAATAATACTACTCTACTATATACTAATCTATATATATCTAAAGAGCGAGCAATTACGCTTCTAATATACTTAAAATCATCTAAATTAGACTCTTTTTAGTAACGCTATCGCGATCTAAAGTAATACGTATAAATATAATCCGCCTCAACTACTAATATCTTAGGGCCGGCGATAGCTCTCTATTAACACCACTTCTCTAAAAGAGCTTTATTTTAAAAGATAAATAGATATATTAATTATTTAAATACTAATTACTTTATCTACAAAGTATAAAGTAAAAGATAGTACTACGTTATACTTAACTTTTAAAGTGTTACTCTCGCTCTACTACGTCTTATATATATCTAAAACATCTATTCTACTAAAACCCCGCCTTCTAAACTATTAACTAGTAGGTTAGAAGCTCCCTTTCTATTAGTATAGGCTTCTATAGTATTTTTACTATATAGTATATACAAAGCGCTCCTAGAGTAGGTAGTTGACAGTCTACTTTTACAGGACGCCTAGGTCTAAACTATTAACTAACCTACCTAAGTAGCCTCCTCGGCTACGCTACTTTTAATACTCTAAAAGTGCTTGTTTAGAAAAGAGCCTTTTAAAAGTCTCTTAATTTAAGAGCAGAATCTCTTAATTACTTATATCTCTACTAGCTAGATTACTTTTATAATATATATAATATATATTACTAGCTAGAGTATCTATTATTAGTATTATCTACTAAATAAGCTTAAAAGTCTCTTAAATTAAGAGACTATCTCTTATTTACTTATAGCTCTACTAGCTAGAATACTTT